>CATKHK010000035.1:0-232185 GCA_949751835.1 Blepharisma japonicum | reverse complement strand
TTAATAAAAATGCAAAATCACTTCCAGCAATCTCCAAACCAGATATACCAAAACTCCTCAGAAGTAAACACTAGATCGAATGATAATCAATTTCATGAAGCAGAAAAAAATAATAATTCATATGAATCTTCTGAAGAAAACTCCAGTGATACTAGTTTTTCTGAAAAAGATGAACTCAATTCAACTGAAGAATACTCAAATAAGCACCTAAACCTTAGAGCTTCAACAGCCCCTGCTAGACCACTAAGTGACATTGAAGAGTTTCGGAGAAGTTCTGATTTTTTGTTATTAGAGCACACAGTCATTTGTAGTTCTCAACTCATAAGGACTGACGATCAGAAGTATGATCTCGATTCTGAAGAAGGCCAAGCGGCATGTAAAAAATTTTTAAATCAAATAGAAAGGCTTTGCGATGTTTTTAAAGCTTTTTGTAGATCAAGAAGCTATCGAAAAGTCTTTTCTAACGCCTATAGAGTACTTTATAGAGAAGGATTTTTGTGCTATCTTACTGAAATTCTTGATTCTGCTCAAGAAGGATTTCCATACCTTTATGTCAATGGAGAAAAATATTTATTTTCACAAGAAGTTTTGGAGGCTGGGAGAAATTTGTATAGCTCTTTTTCGAAGCTCCAAATAGATTTAAGAGAAATATATAATAGGATCTGTGAAGAAACAACCGTAGGGATTGTAGGAGAAGTCATTTTGTGTTTGACTAATGCCTTACAAGAATTTGATAATAATTGGGTAGATTTTGAGAATTTGTATGTTCATGAGTTGATGGTTATTGAGACTGATGCAAGAAGGTATATTACCGAAGGTATTGATATTGAGAGAGAGATGCTCTTGCTTGAAGCAAAAGGTAGATCTAGGGGGAAATTAATATTTGAAAATGAAGAATATAATCAGTGCAGAGAAAGATTTGTAAAAATATTAGGGAAAATAAACTCTGTCGCAAATATAGAAGGAAAAGGCAGAGATGATCTTACCCTTGATATATTAATTGCTGCTGAAGGGATATCCAGAAGAATGACCCAAAACAACCCACTTAAAAATTTGGCTGATAAGATCAGACATTCATTTACTTCATTAAGAGCCTTATTTCGGAAATATGAAATTAACATCGAAGTAGTTGATCCGCAGTTGAAAAATAATCCAGACCTAGTTGAAGGACTCGTTAAATTTGAAGAAAGCTGGGAACGCGGAAAAGCCTATATATTAAATTCAAAAAGGTATAATAAAGTTATATATCTCCACAAACTCATTGAAAAAATCTCAGAAAAATATCATAATTTCCAGCGGCAGCTAGAATGCTCTGATGCTGAATTATTTGTTATTATCCCATCTCTGCTTGTGCTAAAAACTTTAGAAGAAGAGGATAAAGGAATTTGCAGATATTTTTGTCCAAGGATGTATGATGAAAATGATGAAATCGGAGTCACTTGAAAACGACTGAAAAGAAATTTTAAATTAGGAAAATTAGCATCATCATCCTTATTTGAGTACACAGAACTATTAGAAATGATGATATTAGGGATTCAAATTAATCCTCAATTGAGGTCAGAAATCATTAATCCCAAATTTGATAACATCGATCATGTAGTAAATAAAATAAAAACATTATCAATGGCAGTTCAAAGGCACAAGCCTGCTGAATGGAATAAATTTTTGGACATTGCTCTTAGCTAATTTTTGAAATAAATTATTTTAATTTTCCATAAGCTTGCTTAATTTAGATTCTCTGAAATCCAGCGTAATGAATCTTCATAAATATCTGGCCGATGGTCTCTGAATGAGGATTTGGCTATGTGAATTTTGGAATAGAGATCATACATTGCCCATCCGCCACAAAACCTTAAGTTTTCAGGTTTATTAATTACAATATTTTCTAAATGTCGTTTCTCATCAAAATAGTGATAAATTTTTCCTGCTGGCTGTAAGACCTCATCTTGTAAATCTTCAAAAACGAACTTTCAAAGCTCATATACTCTTGGTATATCATCTTCTCCTGCATTTATTAGCCAGCTAATATCTATATTTCCAGAATCTTCTTCTTGCTTTAATTTTTCTATAACTTTACAAAGATTCCGAATATGTCCAATTGAGAATTCTGCAAACATATCATTTCCGTGCATAGTTGTCAAAACTTTCTCTTTTAGTATATCATTCAATGTGCTAGAAACAACGCAGGGGCATCCAAAAGTAAAAGTTCTTATTTTCAAATGACTAAACTCAGGATCAGAACTTCACATAAGTGTCAGCAAGCTTGCTACAGCACCACCTAAGCTATGCCCAGTAAGAATTAAACTATATCCATCTAATTTTTTAGATTCATCAATAACCATCTGTCTTAGCATCTGTGATAAAATGTTTGCAGAAGTCATCATCCCACTATGAACCGCGCCTGAAACTTCTACTTGAGTCTCAAGATCAATATAAGTATAATCACAGCTCTCAGCATTAATATCTGTAAATATATCATGAATTGAATAAGTACCTCTTATTGTTAAAACTAAGTTTCTGGAAGAATGGTCAACTGATAAAACATGCCCAGGGGTAAATTTATCAGAAGAAAATCTACAAACAAAAATATCATTTTCTTCAATTCCACAGTGCCGTGCAAATATTTCGCGATCAGGAATAGATCTAAGAATGTCAAGGTAATTTCCGCCTACAAGAATATTTATAACATTTTTCCCATAAATTGCCATAGAGTATTTCCTATAATACAGCATTTCAAGCAAATCTGCCTCGCTTTTAACATCTAGCCACTCAATAAATCTATTTACAGTCTTTTCTTCTGCATTTTGCATTGATGTATACGCTTGCAAATATCTTATAAATTCTATAATAGAAATATTTGGAAGATCTTGTCTATACAAGTTGATAAACTTATAAATATCAACCATCAGATTCCAGCTTTCCGAAGAAATTAATGACTTTTCAAGATCAATTCCATTCGTTTTGAAGTAATTCTCAACTTCAACTCTTTCATTTGCTAATGATGAATTAAGAGATGTTAAACCGTTGACCCAAGTTTCATAGCTACTGGCAATTCCCGAATGTGCTGTCATCTCTGCTTTACTTGCAAAACTTCTAATGCCTTCGCTAAACTATATATTTTTTACCCATGACAAACTTTCATTGGTTACATTATCTAATGTATTCATTGCGCTATCAACCCATTGTGCGAAAACACTTGTTCCCTTGAAGAAGGCTTTGTGAGATACCTGCACCAATGGAAATGCTAATGAATTGACAGCTGTATGGGAAGCTGATATTAGTTTATGTTTGCTTCTTTTGATTTCTTCCATTCTCCCAAATTTAAGCGAAAAATAAAATGTTTTCAAAATTTAGCTTAATTTTACAAAATTTTATCAACAAAATTCAATATTTTTGTTATTGCATTTAAATATACTTCTGTCTTTGGTTTTGGCCGAAAATTATTTCAATTAATTATCCTTAGAAAATATGATAAAAATTTTATAAATTTTTAAAAATTTATATTAACTCGCCATTGTTTCTAAAATTATGGAAAATAAAACTTGTGAAAATTTAGGGGATGAAAAGAATAGCCTGAGTGCCGAGCTTAATTCTGACGAAAACACCAAGGAAAATCACGAGCTTTATATTTCAGAAATAAGAAAACTAGAGCAAATAGTAAAAATCAAAGATGCGAAAATAATAGAATTAGAAGATCTTTTGAAGTTTGAAAAAAGCAATAAGAAGTCGACTATTGATAAATTCAATCTCGAAATTTCAAACCTAAACAACGAAATATCTAAACTTAAATCAAATCAACACTCATTAAGATTGGAGTCTCAAACATGGCAGGCCAAATTCAACTCCTTAGAGCAAGAAAATTTAAAAATCCAAGACTCACTACACATTTTTCTCGACAAAAACAAAGTTCTTGAAGAAGAGGTAAAAGCTTACCAAAAATCATTAATCATAAAAGATAAAGAAATTGATCGGCTCTATAAAGAGCAAGAGCATATAAGAGAAGAGTCTTTGCATGCTAACGCTATGGAAATAAAGGATTTAAAGAACAAAAACGAGCATTTATCTTGTAAAGTGACATCTCTCAGGAACTCAATAGCTTTACTAAAGGGAGCACTGAACACAGCTGAAGAAAATGCTAAAGAAAAATCAAAATCACTTCAAAAATGCATTGAAAAGCTTGAAAGCGAAAAAAATCAAATGACAAAAGAAATAATTATTCTCAGTGCAGAGCTTGAAGAAATTCAAGAACAAGGAAACTCAATGATTCGACAAGCGTCAGAAGAGAAACTAAAGCTTGCCAACGAGTACTCAAATAGAATTATGCAGCTGATGTCTCCAAGAGAAAAATCACACAGTTTTTCATTGGAGTTTGATGAGGAGAGATTTAGCCATTTACCTTGTCTGGAGGACGAATTAAAAGAATTAGAAGAAAATGTGCCCACTCAAAAAACTGGGTTTCATGTTAATTCAGTAGATAGAGATGCAGAAACTAAGAGGCTTATGCAAGAAAAAATTGAAATGCAAGCTGAAATTAATAATTTGAGGAGGCAATTAGAAGGGAGAAGCAGTGTTGGAAATGCAACACCAACCTTATATCAAAAAGAATTGGAAAATATACAAGCCTACGTGGAGTCTGCAAAAATGCGATGTAGAAATGCAGAAATTAAAAGAGAGAATTTACGGAAACAAATTATGCATATTCGAAGCCAATCTAATTTATTAAAATAGTTTTTTTTATCAAAATCTTTTTTAAATAACAAATAAGCTTAATTTACTAATAAATATATTATGGGCGAGCTCAAAATTTATATTGAAAGACTAATGTAAAAATAAATTAATTATAAAAGTTTTAATTAATAAGAAAAATATAAATTACTAAATACAGGCTACGCTTATTGTCCAATTTGCTGCTGGTGCGACAGAAATGAAGTAATTCAATACTCCATGAATTTATAAATAAATTTATACTGCTTAACAGTCGCTACCATTCCCCACCTCTGCTCTCTTAACCTTCTGACAACCCCAAAAATAGAAACCCTTGGTTCTGTGGTTTCATCTTCAGCTTCTTTTTCCAATAGCTCTTCTAACGCTGTGACAACATTAAAAATTCCTATCAATACTCCAGTTCTCCCTATCCCAGCTGAACAGTGTACAAGAACTTTCGATCTGTTTGCCAGTCACTTTTTCTTGATCATAGAAATCATATAATTAATTGAGCTAAATTCCTCAGAAAGTGGAGGAGCTCCTTGGTCTGGCCAAGCTGTGCTCTGCAAGTGCGTGATAATCCTATTTTCTTGTGTTGGCGTATGTGTTATAATAAATACTCTTTCAGTTAAATTTGGGTATTTTATTGTGCTTTTCACTAAAGATATCTCAAAGACATCACAGGTAATATTATTTTCGCTTGGAAAATATTCCTCACATTTTACGACTCCTTCTTCTAATAAATTGCACATCATGATTACGAGGGAAACATCATATTCTCAGACCATAGCCCAGAATGCTTCCATTGTCCGACGAAGAGGGCCTTGGGTTGCAATAATCAATTGTTCTGAGCCTGCACACGCACCGTCCACGAAATTTGCATTGATATAAGAGTATCCCGGGATATGGACTAATGTATCTTTATATGGAAGGATATCGGCGTAGCGGTTCATAGAACAAGTCATGGCAGAATTTTCAACAAGGCATTCGGCGTGTTTTCGAGTTTCTGTAATTCGTTTCAATACTCGGAATTCTAATTCCTTGTCCCTTGCCTTGCTGTGGAAGAAAAATTCTCGATAAGGAATGCCTGCCTCAAGTTCGCTTAATTCTGTGTGCTCGGTGATAAACTTGTAGGAGATATCGCGCTCTCTGCATGAACCCTCAATGATTGGTGTTTCCATAATAATCTTTTTTGTAAGGTAATAATAGATTGTTAGAAGAAAAAGAAATTAAGCATGGAAAATAGAAATGGAACTCAATGGACAGATTGTTCAGGCGTAAATGTAGTAATAAAGCTATTGCAAACTGATAGTATTTAGACTTTAAAGAATATCAAAAAATAAAAAAGGATCCATTTATTTCTTTATTAGCCAGTTAAATTAAGCTAATATCTCTGATTTCAACTTTATTAAGTATATGGTCTTTTAACTAAAATTTTTGCTAAATAAATACCATTCTTAACTCTGCATTAATATTTATCTCTTTAATTACCACAAAGAGAGTTATACACATCTTGAGCATACTCTGCAACCTCTGCATCATCATGCTCCTTGAGCTTTTCAATAACAGTCTGAAGCCCATGGATTATGCACCCATTCTCTGTAAGCTGCTTTACTACTTTAAGAGCTCTTTTTTGCAGGCTTGGCTTTTCAAATACCAAAATATCCATAACTGATTGAGCTTGATCAGCAGTGCAATGCTTTGCGATTTGTTTAGAAAATAGTTGCAAAATAAGCAGCAAGCAATGAGCGCTTTTTTCAGAAATTGCTGGGTCTTGTGACCTTAAAAAATTGGTACAGATTCCTAAGTTATCCAATAGTGGATAGGTCTGAGGAGGTGGGTTTGATTTATCTCTTGAATTACTGGCAATCAAAAATAAAAGTTCATATAAAATATCAATTGCAGTCTCAATGCACCAGTCCTGAGCTAAAATATAAGGCATTACAGAGTTTAGTCTACCTATTATTTCATACCCCAGCAGTTCATCCAGGGTGATTTCTTTACTATCAATCACTTTTTTGATTATCTGCATTAGGTGAATATTAAGTTTCGCATCTCCAGGCTCAAAATGAGTAATTAAATTAGATATCAAGCCTTGAGATTTAATCATCCCAATATAAGCCCCACATCTTTCAACAATAGCACTTAAAAGTTTTAAAGAATAGAGAGGAATTGGGTCGTCATCTTCAAGTAAATGCCCATATAATGGCATCAGCTGGTTTACCAAGAGTTCATTCATCAGCTTTGTTGAATATTTATTCAAATTTGTAGGATCATAAATGTCGTCTTCAAATAAATAAGGCATAATGATATCAGAAAATATTTTTAGGCTGCGGAATCGTGTATCAGTGCTTCGGTCAAGAATTGATAATAGGGTTGGCAGAAGAGTGGTTAGGACAGATTCTGAATATGTTTGCAGTGCTTTTTGGTGTGTACTTAAGCTTTCGGTTAATTCAATAACTGCTGCATTCATATTTCCAAGATCTAAAGACAATAAGTTTGATAAAGATTTGATAAGAGATGGATAAGGGAGCTTGAATCTTGCAGAAGTTGAGTTAAAGATAGGTAAAAGTGCTGGAAACCAACTAAAATTGCTTTCCAGAGCCATTTTGATTATATTCATGGATGATTCTGCAATTGAATCTAATAAATGGTGCAAGCAGCATTGGACGTATTTATAGCTATCTCTAGCAAGTCTATCTAAAAACTGATAAAATCTTGTTTTTCCTAATGTTAATAGATTTTCAGCTGAATGCTTTACAATAAACATAATAGCCAGCAGAGCTTTTCCTCTAATCACAATCCCAGTATTTTCTAATAATCCTACAAGGATAGGAATTAGCTGTTCATCATTAAAAATTACTTCTTTATT
The DNA here is from genome assembly GCA_949751835.1 of Blepharisma japonicum. Lineage (NCBI taxonomy): Eukaryota > Ciliophora > Heterotrichea > Heterotrichida > Blepharismidae > Blepharisma > Blepharisma japonicum. The sequence continues at coordinate 224,609 of CATKHK010000035.1, read as the reverse complement.
CTGCAAACTCATACAAACAATAGTCAAAAAAGCCTGCTGAACCATCCCTTCTCCATCAGACAGCCCAGCCAAAAATTGTTTTGAAGGCAAAACCCTTTCATAGATTTCTCTAAACAATTTCTGATTCAGCCGCACTAAGTGGCATAAGCTTGCAGCTGCTGAATTTTTAAGAAGCTCTGATCTTGACTGTGAATATCCAGTTGCCATGGCTATTGCTACTTCCTAATTGAATGTTACTGGTATTGCAAGCATTAATCCTGCACGCTTACTTTGAGCAGTGATATTTTCGATTGTTCTTGTTGCGTAGTACTTCATTGTTTCATCTTCGTTTGGCTTTAGAAGCTTTATTAAGACTGAAATTAAAGAGCTGTTGATATCTCATATAGGGTCACTATCTTCTTCGTCCATTTGAGTGGCTGCATAAAATAAATATTCCCCTAGTGCTGCAATTGCTTTTCTACGAGTGTTTTCTTTAGGATCTCTTAGCTGTTCTGCCAGTGACTGAGCAAGTCCTGATTGAGCAAGCTCAGACTCTATCAAAGTTGCGTGACGCAAAAGCTGTCCAAACACCGAGCAGATTTTGGCTTTAATTTCTGAGGACTTTAGTCTCAAAAGTTTCAGTAAAAGAGACACAAAAGCACTGTTTATTAATTTATTTGCCATTGGAGAGCTAGTGATAAGTGATTCAAGATACCCCAAAAGTGAGAGTTTTGATTTGGAATTGATATTGTTGCTGAGCTGAGAATAAACTTCACTTAAATGGTTTTCAAGCTCTGAACTGTCCACTTTTTGGGTGGCTTCTTCAGGAGTTCATGGCTCAATTGACTCTAGGCTTGTGCTAACGTCAACTATATTTGATGAATCTCGAGATTCAATAATTGGCTTTACTGAATAATCTGTGTTGTGGATTAAAAGCTGATCTATTGGAAGAGGTTTAAATTGGGTTTTAATTGCTGGGGTATTTGGCTGTGCTGCACTATTTGATCTTTGATGAAAAACTCTTAAGTCTTCTTCTTTGCTTTCCATGTTCTCTGCATTTTCTGTTCCTTGAGATTGGGCTTTTTCTCCGAATTCCAGCACTTGGTCTTTGCTTTGGAGCATGAAGTCGCCGTTTTCCAACTTTTCTTTATTTTTATAGCTCCCTTTTTGGCTTTCCCTCAGAATATTTCTTTGAATAGTCTGAGAAATCCTCATAATATCGACTGAGTGATCAAGAGCTGTAGGGGAAGGTGCTACAGTTGGCATCCTTTGTTGAACTCCTCTACGCTTTAGATATTCTTCATACATTGAATGCTCAGGTAAAACCACTTCTAGCTGGTCACCTCTCTGCTGCCAAAATGGGTGCACCAGTAGCTCTTCTCACGTAATTCTCTTTGCTGGATCTTTTTGCAGCAAATCTCCTAACAAGTCATTAAATTCATGTGAATATTTGTTTACCTCTGGTGTCTCTTTTGTCAAGATTTGGCTTACTAAGTCTTGAAAAGAGTTAGACATAAACGGAGGGTTTCCTACAGCTAACTCATATAAAACGCACCCAAGACTTCACAAGTCTGAGTAATAGGAATAAACCCCTCCTTCTTCAAATAATTCAGGCGCCATGTAATAAGGCGTTCCTCTTCTTCCTTCTTTGTCAGGGTCTACATCACTGATTTTTCTGGCTAAGCCAAAATCTGAGAGCTTGACAACTCCGTATTCGTTGAATAAAATATTTGAAGGTTTTAAGTCGGCAAAAATAATCCCATGAGTGTGAAGATAATAAAGTGCATCTCTCAAATCACTTCCGAGCTGTCTCACAGTAGCTTCTGGAAGTTGCTTGTCTTTGTCAATCAAACTTAATAAATCACCGCCTGGGCAATACTCAAACATTAACCAGAGGTGGTTCCTAGTTTCGTATCATTGGAAAAATTTTAGAATGTTTTCATGATCCAATTCGTGCATGATGCGGACTTCGTTAAGAACTTTAGAACGGCGAGACTTTTCAACCGATTTTACTGCAATATACGTGATTGTCTTTTTGATTCTGCCTTTGTAAACTACTGAATACTTCCCTCGGCCAATTTCTTCGTAAAAGTGGTAATTGTTCATTTGAATAATGAAGAAATCTATTTACTTTAGAAACTTATATGCAGCTGCTTATGAATTAAAAATTTATTTTCCTTCATCTTTTTTAATATAAATAAAAATTATAATGAGCATTAGAGACACTCGATTAAGTTCTTATTAGTGAATTTAAAATCTGTAAGTTAACCTATAAAATGCTGATATAATATGCATTAATTTTTCTATTTTAGTGATCTGTTAAAGCGAAAGAAGCATATATAAAATATCAATTTTTTTCATTTTTCACCAAAGTTCTTTATCCTGAATGATACTATAGCTTATCACAAAACTTCTTCCATCCCTTTTTCGATAATTGTTTTCGAGAATGCCTGAAATTTTCTGCTTCGATAAATTAAGAAAAAATTTTATCCCAAAAAGGTGGAAGAAAATTTCTTAACCTTAATAAAATAAGCATAAGCTGATGATTATAATGCCACTTTGAAGCTAAAAGGCCTATTTTCATGTGGTACTCCAAATTATAATAGTAAATCAAATGCTTTTATATATGGATTTTTTTCGGTACCAATATTTTAGTGCCATAATTAACGGATAATGGCTAGCGAGATTTGGTGGGTTGGGACTTATCCTCAGTGCTCCCTTAAGCAACTCAAAGAGATGCCAATTTATAAAAAGTTTAAAGATATTTCAGAGCAATTCAAAGAGGGTGATGAAGAAAAGGAAGAGTCCTTTATCATCATTGACAATTGCGATATCTACGAATGGCTCGACAAAACATCAAGCACTGGTGAAAAACTAGGCCACGATCGCAATTCAGACACGTGGTTTTATGAGCATTGGTTCGTTGAAGATGGTATTTCTACAGTCATAAAGACCTGGCTAAAGGACCGCACTGAGTGGGGTGTAATCATTAAAATCTATCCAGATCATGAAACTCAAGTTTCATGGACACTTGGAAAGGGAAAAAAGATCTATGAAGAAGAGACCCTATCAGGCGAAGTGATTACTGGGAATAAGTCCAGAATTATTTGCAATTGCCCTACCGTGGAGCATAGAAATGAAAATTATTGGAAAAAGCCAGATGATAAAGGAGACGAAAAGTATTGGACAATTGGAAGAGCAATTGGGTCAGAAAAAAGTTATGAAAAAGATGGGACCAGCTGGGGAGAAAACACACTACAAGATCAAGATAAAAACGAAAAAAAGACCTGGAAAAAAGAGCCAGAAAAAGAACAAGAACATGTTGAAGGGACAAATGGGAAAGTAAAATGGGTCGAAAACAGGGTAAAAGAACCTAATCATGAGCATGAAGATAAGTTGTGGACAGAAAAAGATAAGAAATGGGGAGAGTTCTCAGAGAAAAAGCCTAATAAAAGCTACAGAGTTGAATGGGAAGGAGAAAAGCCAACTTTTGGAGGCAATGGGCTATCAGCAGATAGACTTAGTGACATTTATGAAAAGCAGCTAAAATTAGCTAAGGAATCAGAAACCACATTAGCAAAGCTTTCAGGACTTGTGCCAAGCACCAAGGATGAAGTTGAAAAATTGGCTGAAATTTTGAAAAATGTCCAAAAGCCTGATTTCGATAATCCAGACTCTCTGGAAGAAAAAATAAAAGAATTAATAGATATAGAAAATAAACAAGAAGCCCTAAAACAAATAGCCTTGGAAGCTCTTCCAGCAAGAGAAAATCTGACAGACAAAATTGATAAGCTTGAAAACCAAACTAAGGATATTCTAAACAATGCTACAAGAGAAGCTTCTCTTGCTGTTCAAGATGGTGACGATTCTAAAGTTGCGCTTGAAGCAATTAAAAATTTATTAGAAGAGCTCGCAAGAGAAATTCCAGAAAATAATTCAGATGCCTTAGAAAAAATTAGCAAGAGATTAGGCCTATTAGAAAAAATAGAAAAAGTAAGAAAAGACGCTAGAGAAAAGACTGCAAAAGAGGTTCGCAATCTAAAAGACGAAGTTGATGCTAAAGCAAACGAGCTAGAGCAAGAAAAGCAAAAAAGTGAAGAACTAAAAGCCCAGCATGAAGCCCAAATTCAAATGCTTCAAGACACTTTAGAACAAAATGAAAAATTAGTTGATCAGCTAACTCAAGAGTCAACAGAGAAAAATGGAATAATCAATCAGCTTAAGGATAAGAATACTAGCCTTCAAAATGAGGTTGACGCCCTTAAGGAGCAAGTAACTAAGCTTGAAGACGATCTAGATAAAGCAAACCAAGAAATTAAAAACTTAAAGAGACTTCTAAACGAAAAAGATAATGAAATTCAAAGCATGAAGGCTAGTATTGAAAATTATGAAAAACTAAGCCAGGAAGCATTTAAAGGAGACCAAGGACTGCTAGACAGCTTAAAGGCAGAATTAGCTGCAGCAAAAGAAGACCTTGCAAATAAAGCTAAAACAATATTTGATTTAGAAGAACAACTAAAATCAAAAGAAGATGAAATTCAAGGCCTAAAGAACAATAAAGCAGGTTTAGAAGGCCAAGTTGAGAATCTCAATAAGGAGATAGAAGACTTAAAAGCACAGCTCTTAGCTCTTCAGGATGAAAATAAAGAACTTCAAGAAAAGGCTGCACACTACAACCCAGAAGAAAAAGCAATTCTATTGAAAATCATTGAAGACAAAGACTCAGCACTATCAGAAATTGAAGACCAGCTAGCTGATGCCAAAAAATACCATCAGCTTTATCTTCTGATAAAAGAAGAAAAAGATGAGTGCGAACAAAAGATTCAAGAGCAAGATGTCGACATTAGCGAGCTTGAAAGAAAAATCAGAGAACTCACCCAAGAAAACGAAGAGCTCAAATACAAGACCAGACAGCTTGACCAGCTCATAAAGACTGCAGCTGCTCTTGAAAACGAAAACCAAAAGCTTCACACCCAACTAGCCTATCTTGAAGAGTTCAGCGGGGACAAGTCAAAAGAAGTCCAAAGAGCAATTGAAGAATTGACCTCTGAAATCAGCAAAAGAGAAGCCATCATCAAAGACCTCAATGACCAAATTGAAGCCTTAAAAGCTAAGCTGAATGCTTTAGAAAGAAAGCATAATCTTGCAATGAACAGGAACTTCTTAATTAGGTTTATCAATGCATATAAGAATAAGCAAAATCAAAGCTTCTTCTATTGGAGAAGCTTGAAGCCAGTTAGGAAATCAATCCCAGAAGAAACCAAGGAGCCAGAGCTTATTGAAATCCCAGAGAATATGGATGAAAGTGACAGGAAAAACTATGCAGCTGCCGCTAAAGGAATGATGGATGAAAACAGATATCTAATTGAGACAAACATCATTACAAAGTCACTTGAGCAGGCTGCTGTCAAAGGTGAAAAGCCATTGAGCTACTTGAATGTTTTCAAATTTTTGGAAGACCTTATGGATAAGAAATATGAAACTGACCGCAAAGATTTGACTGACAGAAGACAGCCAAGGTCAATGACTGAGTTTATGATGGAGTATATTACTAGAAACTTTGGAATTCAGTCATTGGCATTTAAGTTCTTGGGACAGTTTATCCCTGGTCTTCAGCAGGTTTATAGAGAAGGAAATAAATATGCTATATTCTACAGTCGCCTTTTACAAGTTTTCCATCCTGAGCCAGTTCCGTATAATCTTGCCATTTATTTGGTTAGAGCAAGAATTGGCTTCAATCCATTAATTGAAAAATTAGAAAAAGCTCGTGCAGTCCAAGGAAAGAAACAAACAGGTGCTCCAACAGGAACTACACATGGCAGAGCAGCTTATGACCTTGCTTCAACAGGTGGCTTGGCGTTACTAAGTGATGTAATTGATCTGATCTTAGTGACCTTTGCTACAGACAAAGAATCAGGCACTCTTGCCCTTGAGCTCATAAAACCAGAAGCAGTGGGTCTAGACAACTATGTAGCCTATATGATTACTCATAAAATGGCCAAAATGGGCAAAACACCTGAAATGATATTCAACGTCTTAGACAAAGATGGAGGAGGATCAATTAGTACTACTGAATTTATTGCAGGTGTCAAGCAAGACTTAGATCTTTGGATTAGTGATGCAAATATCCAACAACTCCTACAATCATTAGATAAAGACGGAAGTGGAGAACTAGAAAAGACCGAGTTCACAGGCAGAATAAACATGAAGTACCTTATGGAATGCAACAGAAACCCTGATTGGGTCGTCTCAAAAGCTTCATATTTAATAGCACTCGTGGAAGTCTTCAAAGCCAGACAAAGAAAAGATGCTGCTCACTTATACTCAGATTTCTCAAGATTCAACTCTGAGACAATCAATTTGGAACAGTTTACTCAATTAGTACAGCAATATGACCCTAATCTTAGCCCTGAGCAAGTTTCTGAGCTATTTACAGGAGCTGGAGATGGAAAAGAGGCTATTGAAGCTCACGAATTTTCAAAGATTGTGATGAAATATGGCATTGCAGGATATGGATTGGGAGCTTTCCTTATTCCTGAATTGATGGCTTCGCTGACTGAGAGAAAAATTGTAACTGATGTAGACTTGAAAGGAATACCAACAGGGTCTAAAGCGAAAGGAGCCAAAGAAGAGGAGACAAAATCTCAAGTAGGAACGGTTTCAACAACATCAACCAAAAAGATGGTTCTGAAAAAACCTATGGTAGTAAAAAAGTAATTTAATACCTAAAGATTAATTCTTTTATGGTTAATAATTGACTGAGTAAAGATTAATGATGGACCGGTAAATACAAACTAGAGTTGAACTCTATTTTTATGTATATTTATCTGTTGATTTAATTTTGTGAGGAAAGTGCTTTTTTCATCTGATTTCCCCAATTTCTCTTTTAATCTCATCAAAATTTGGTTTGCAGTTTGCAGGGCATCTACTTCTGCTGGCTTATCGTTCAGCCCTTTCTCTATTTTTTCATCATTGAAACACTCTTTTACTCTTTTTTCCATCTCATACCTTTCTTTTTGAAATTTAAAAGCAGTTGTTCTCAGTCCTTCAAGAATGTTCGCTTCATCACTATAATTCCTTTTCAGCACCTCTACATCTTGATACAAAAATGCGCTTTCGACTCGAACTTTGCTGTCTTTCAAAGCTAAAAGGCTTTCATAATTGTTTATTAGTTCTTTCATAGTTTCCATCGTTTCCCTTGAGTCCCCATTTCTTGATAAATCTCTCTCCAAATTTCCAAAATTTTGTTGAGTCCTGATGTGTGCTTGCATTTCTTCATTATGAATGGTTTCCATCTCTTTTATTCATGCTCTACATTTTTCTGTTGTAAAAGTAATTTCTGAGGCATAATGTCTATGTGATTTATAAGGAATTGAATCTTTGGATTTAATATTTACAAGATCATCTTCTTGCCTTTGCAGCATTCTATCTTCTTGGGTTAGCTCTTTTTCAATTCTTTGGATGTCAGACTGAATTGACAGTTTAATGTCACTCAGCTCTTTTTTAATTCTTTCAGCTTTAGAGAGTTCTTGCCTGGTTATGGCATCTTTTAACTGAAGCTGATGTATGATATCTTTTAATTGCTCTATATTTCCATTGGGCACAAGATTAAAGGCTTCTCCTGGTTCGGGAAGGTGCAGGGAAGACACTGGTGTAGAACTAGTTGTGAGGGCTGCTGTTTGCTGACTTGGTATTTTTGATTTTACTTTTCTTCTTTCCATTAAATTATAGGTCATTAATTATTTCTAATAAGCAATATTAGAGTCAGTATGTTAGCAAAAGGCTTAAATAGTAATCTAGTTGGCTCACTTAATAAGAATATTATTCTTGAAAATTATAAACGAATCTTCAATTTATGAATTATTTTTAAATATTTTAGAGATCAGCTCTAAAGTGAAATGGAACTCAATGAAGAAAAAGGGGTAAAAACTAGCTCAGATAGACTCACTTGTCCTTAACTGTAATAAGCTTGCAATGGATTATCTTCGTCAAGAAAACTATTCAGATTCTCTTCAGCAGCTTTCCCGAGCACAAGAACTTCTAAAATTTAGTGAAAAATCCCCAAATAGTTTAAAACTTTTGGCAATCACTAACAATAACATTGGCTGTTACTACAAAAAACTTGGAAAACAAAGACTTGCATTGCAATCGTTGCTTAAAGCACTTAATTTTGATGCTTTTTCCTCAGCAGATCATACAAATCTCGCAGCAACTCATCTAAATATATGCGCAATTTATTCCCAGGCTGAAAGGCATGATAAAGCTCTTCACCATGCTATAACTGCCCTTCAGATTTTAAAAGATGTGTATGATCGTGATGGTCCTGATGGTGTTATTAATACATTGATTTTGGTGTTATATAGCACAGGTGTCGAATATGAGTTTTTAAATGATATAAGAAAAGCAGAAGAAACATATAAATGCGGTTTAGATATGGCTACACAAAAGTTAGGAAATTCTCATCCTTTGACTCAAAAATTGTTATCTAGTTATGATTTGATCAAAAATAATAAAAATGCAGATAAAAAGCTAGGAAAAATGAATTCCAGTTTTGGCTATTCTGCGGTTAAATCATTATTGCATTCAAAAATAGTGCAGTTAGATAATACTTTGCCGCAAATAAAATCATCAAATGCAAAATATAATCAAACAAATAGAGCAAGTGCACGCCCTTTGTCTAAAAATAAAAGAGTAAAGACACCTAAATCTTTGGAAAATTCGATGAATAGAAGTGATATAATTGAGAATGCCCTTAGCCAGCATTCTTATATTCAGCAAAATTCTGCGAGGTTAAATTCTTTAAAGCCTCCATCCCGAGCGAAGCTTGTTTTTCAAAGGGGGAGATCAGTGCCAAAAGAAGTTATTGACCAAAATTCGATTCTTAAAATTCAAGAAAAATTTGGAGAAATCCAATCTAAAATAAACGGATTTGAGAAAAAATTTAAGTCCGACGTAAAAAAAGCAGAAAAAACGCAGAATAATAACAGAGCATTAAGAGAGAAGAATGCAATTATTATACAAAAGCATTGAAGAGGATATATAGCTCGAAAATATTACAATAAGAATCAATCAAAGCTGAAGGCTTTATCTGCTGTAGCAGAATTAGAAAGAATTAAAAAAGAAGGCTTTGGTATGTTCAATGATGCTTCTCGAAATGAAAAACCTAATTTCAATTATAAAAAGAAAACAAAAAAACCAGAAAAAGAGCAAAAACCTCAAAATCAGAAATTAATTCCACATCAACCCGATAAAACTGAATCTCAAGATAAGTCAAATTTTAATAAAAGTAAATACTTGGCTAATCCTCTACTAAAAGGATATAAAGGTGGAAATAGAATAAAAAGGAGTATGTTAAATCCTATTGCAGAAACAAAGCTTGAAAATAAAGAACCGTCAATTGTATTAATTCAAGCTGAAATTAGAAAGTTTTTAGCAAGGAGAAAATATCTTAAGATGAAAAGCTCTGCAATTGCTATTCAAAAAATGGTAAGAAGGCATCAATGCAGGGGCCTATTTCAGAACATTCGAAATGCAGTTTTGTATATTCAATATTATTGGAGGCAATATCACTTAAAAAAGAAAACCCATAAGGCTGTATAATATTTAACAAAAAATTTTTTTAGAAAAATAAATAAATCACTATCTATTTGCTTTTACTAAACACATAAAGAAATATCTAACCTAAGCTATTACTTTGCTTATCAAAATAAATATGACTTATTTTAAGAAGTCTTTTATGTATTGCATTAAAATGACAAAGACAAAATACAGATAAGAAACTATTTATGTTAAAGAATAATTGCTTGCTTTATAAAATGAGCAGCATGATCGATAAAATAATCCATTCCTTGCTCCATATTATAAATACTTTTAACATTTTCTAAAAATCCAACCTCTTGAAGTTTTGTCGTAATATCTTGATCTTCTGGGTAATGATAATAAGTTAACGCTCAATATTTAGCTGCCAAATCGAAATTTCCTAAATCTTCAAAATAATTTGCTAAAGTTGTTGTAGCCAATCATAAAGTAAAATCATCTTCTCCATTTCTTTGAAAATCTCTGAGCTCAAATACATAATTTATTTCAGGGTCAATTTCACCTCTTACGATTTTGCACAAAGCATCATCAGAATTAACTTCTCCACTTAGCTCTTCTAACTCATCCATTTACTTGCTATTAAATTACTGTTATTGCCGTATAAATTAATTAAATAAAAATTAAAGTACAAGATATTTTAATTTATTACACACGTTGTACCTAATAACACAAGTAATAAGGTGGCGCCGATCTATAGGCAGACAGCAAATACATCATTCATTCAGCATCCCTTCGACTGTTGACTAATTCAACTATTTTTTCATATGCCATATCTGCTCTATTTTCATTTAGCGGGATGCATAGCTCTTCATGTTTCATGACTTCATCAATGCTTCCTTGGTAGGAACAATTTTCATTTCTGCATTTTGTAGTGACACATCTCGTTAGCCTTGCTAAGGTATGGTCAACTGTGCTAAAATACAATTTCTCGCATCTATGTGGGCATTCCAGCTTCCCTGTCACTTGAAACCAAAGCAATAAGCATTCTTTGCAAAATAAATTGTCACAGCCTTTGCATTCCAATGGCTCTATTGGAAATTCAAGGCAAATGGAGCACTGAATCAGCTCTGTTCCCATTTTGATCAAGCTGAGGTCTCTTCCCATTTTTAAATTTATTTGGAATGTTGCGTTTGTATCAAAAAATTGGTTTATTTCTATTTTGAAAACCAGAACATATTTCTCAATGGCTGGCTAGTCATGATGAATATTTAGCTTTATTTGCAAATTTTAATATTTATTTTCAAAAACAGTTATTTTTAAACAAAGAAGTGCTATTTTATTCAGCTTTTAAACCAAAAGGCAACCGCAATCAGATTTTCGCTTTTGAATTTTTATAAATTATATTCTTTTTTATTAAAAACGATAAATCCTTCACAAACTCAGTTCCTAATGCTTTTGAATCTTAATTTTTTATTAAATTGCAAGGAGAGCTGGCAAGTTTGAGCTGCTAGCTTAAAATTAGATATAAAAATGAAAATGAGATGGGGTTTAAACCAATTACATTCAATTTGTCAAGATTGTATCGCGATAATAAATAGCAACAGCTTCCCTAGCATCTCCCACAATGAAAGAAAACTTCAAGTCCTAAAATCCTTGAGCCTTATATTAGAAATAAAAGAAAAACATGTTCGCTTTTTTCCAAACGACGAATCAAAAACTTTACACAGATTAAGAAGTCTAATTCATCCACTTACTTGGGAGCGACCACTCGTTCGTAAGGTGCTTTACGAATTCTGAAAAGGAGTGACCATTTCAAATATCTCAAATGCCGTTGAATCTTTACTTAGATACATTACACTTTTACCTCCTCTTGATTCCAATGACAGTTTTCCATTACACAAGGCCGTTTTTGAGAGGAATTTATTCCGTATTCGCCAACTTTGCGCTGGAGAGGATAATGACCGAATATATGTTGATATAGATGAGGTGGATTTTTTAGGTAACACACCTTTGATGCTTGCTGTCAAATTGAAGCGCTATGAAGAAGTATTAGTCCTCGTTGACCATGGGGCAGATCCTAAATTCCGATTATCATCAGAAGATCCAAGTCCTTTGGAGCAAGCTTTAGGTATGAAAGATCGCCACATTCTATCAGTATTAGTTGCAGGATATCTACGAAATACAAGGGAAACATGAGTCAATCATCAAGAAGAGTTCAAAAAGGCTCTGAGTGAAATGCCTGACTTTTCAATGATAATGCGATGGGAATGCAATAGTAATTTGATTCCTTTTGTAAAAAAAATAACACCTTCAGATATTTATCGGATTTACAAAAAAGGGAGCCAAGTTAGGATCGATTTAACGTTGATCGGCTGAGAAGGTCTGAAATCCAAAAGGGGCTGCCTATCAATAATTTATGATAGTGACGAAGGAAAGGTCATAATCGTAGACCACAACAATAAAACCTGCAAAGAACTAGAAATCGATCCCTCTAATGAGCAAGTGGAGAGGGTTGTAGAAAAACTATTTAAAAAGAAAAAAATAAGTGGCGAGTTTGAAATTTTCGGAGTAAACGTAAAACCAGAAAAAAACTGGAAAGGTGACCCAGTTACAGAAAACGTTAAAAATTGAAATTGCGTAAAATATAAGCTGACGTGTAAAGCTGCAGCTGATATGGAAAAAAGAGAGATCGTCCTTGATAAAAATCTGCAGAATCTTAAGACTTTTGAAGAGTATTTAGTCTATTCACAGAACTCTTCAAGAAGTGAAAACTTTAATACTGTTCTGCTGAGTCCAAAATCAAGCAAGCACATATCTAAAGACATAACAGCTACTTTAATGGCATGCGAATCATACCCGCTTTCATTAAAAAGCTTCGTTCCACTACTAGATCTCTTGACTACTGTGAGCAAAAAGGCTAATAAATTAAAACCCTTTTTAAGCCACAGCATGTTAAGCGAAATAGGCTTCCCTGTAAAGGCTATCATCCCTATTTATGCCTCAGTAAAGGTAATTGTTACGTTTGAACGTGTTTTAATTGCTTCCCCTGAAGATTCTTTATTTGAAGTAGATTTAACGACCAATAAAATACACTACGAGGAACTTAGACTGGAAAGCGAGTACTCAAATCAAGCAATATCAGAAGAGTCCACTGCAAAAATGGGCGATAGGTCGTCTGATTTTTATTATCAATGTGAAATGTCATGCAGCGCAGACGAAAGTTTAGATGAGGCCCAGCAGCTTTTTTTGTCACTTAATAGCTTTGATGATGCTCAAATTTTATTGGACTCAGATGAGGATTTTTCAGAAATTTCAGAACAGTATGTGCCTCGGCCGCTACCTAACTCACAGTTTACGAACGCTACTGGTCGAAAGTCTTTACGGCAGGTAATAAGAGGGGCTGATATGATAAGGAAGCTGAGAGAGTTTATTGATAAAAGGCCCAGAAGATCAGATAACGATGTAGACATAGCATTGTAAAAATTAAAATTTTGTGTTAGCTAAGCTTTTATTTTCATATTAAAATATGTGGCAAATTGTGAGATCATATTCTTTCAAGCCACTAACACTGTCATTACTCAAAAAGCTTGAGCCGTATTATAAGCAGCACCAATTATTAAACGAGCAAATTATGCATATATTGACTGAAGCGAAAGAAACAAGCCAAATTCCTAGGCTGCAAATCGAAGCAGCCTCACTTAATGATCAAGTTAATTTTTATAATAAGCTAAAAGAACTGACAACAAGTATAGAAGAGCTGGAAATCCTCGCAAAAGATGAGACGATGAAAGAAGACGCCGAGCATGAAATGAATGAAAAAGAATCTGAGCTAGAAGATTTAGAAGCTGTGGCCATTGAGATTTTAATTCCAAAAGACCCAGATGATGCTTCTAATACACTTATTGAATTAAGACCTGGCGTCGGCGGTTCAGAGAGCTGCTTATTTTGTGATGACTTACTAAACATGTATATCTGTTATGCAGAGCATCACGGATGGCACACCCAAACACTATCAATTACAAGAGATAGTACAACCTTAAGAGGAGTTAAAGAAGCAACGCTAAAAGTTGAAGGACAAAACTCATATGGTAGACTAAAATACGAATCAGGTGTACACAAAGTAATCCGCGTTCCAGAGACAGAAGCCTCTGGACGCCTCCACTCATCAACCGCATCTGTTGTGGTCTTACCTGAAGAAGCTCCTATAGATTTCAAAATTGATGAAAAAGACGTCAAAGTTGAAACCATGCGATCTCGAGGCGCAGGAGGCCAGCATGTAAATAAAACTGAGTCTGCTATTAGGTTAACACACATTCCTACTGGGATTACAGCCCAGTGCCAAGATGAGCGATATCAGCATATTAATAAAGAAAGGGCTTGAAAGGTGCTGAGATCAAGAGTTTATGCTTTGGAGAAACAGGAAAGAGAGCAAGAAACACAAGCTTCTAGGATGATGCAAAAAGGAACAGGTGATCGAAGCGAAAAAATAAGGACTTATAATTGGCCTCAGGATCGAATCACTGATCATAGGTTTGGATTTACGATGTATGGGATTGATAGCATGCTGAATGGAGGGCTGCTGGATAATTTTATTGATAAAGCAGAAGAAGCAAGAAAAAATAGCTTGATTCAAGAATTAATAAAAAGTGATTAGAAAATTATATATAGATTTCTTTAGCCAGATTGTTACTCTTAGGAAATAACATATCACGGCTTAAGTATTATAATATTAGTTGTTATATTTTAACAGAAATTTATAAAATGAATTAGGAATTTTGGGATATCTTTCAGATTATTAGAAAAAGCCAAATAGTAATAACATATACCTTTAAATAGTTTAGAAGTAATTTAAATTAAAATTTTTGAGATACGATTGCCTAGAATTTATTTGATATCTCTTAAATTATTTTTATTTGATAAATAAAAATATTTTGAAATAGTTTTAATTGCTTTTTTTAAGAATTAATCATCTTTTTATATTATCATAAAATAGTCATAAAATTCTAATTAATAAGGCATATGGCTTATCCAATATGGGTAATTAATAAAATGAAACTATTTTTTCTGTTTATTGCGGTAATTTCAGCCTGCGAATTCTCATGCTACTCTCAATGCACAACCACGCCATGCATACAGAGCTGTGGGTGTGACTCAAGCATTTTCACTGGTTTCAAATTTACACACAACTCCATAAAGTATTCGTTTAAAGCATTTAAAGACCAAGATTTTCAATCTACTGAAAATATTGGTTGCAATCTAAACAAAGTTGGGTTTTGCAAACAAAATTTCCTTGAAGAATCTATTCATGAATGCTTAGTCTCAGCAGGATGCCAAAAGATGATAAATCAAGAAAATGAATTGAATATGGATGATACAGAATGCATTGATACATGCACGATCAACTGCAAAGGAAAATTAAGGGATCAGCTAGATAAATGTTTGGACGCTTGTTTGAAAAGCAGTTGCTCAGGACTACCAAGTAGTCAAGTTGGGAAAATGAGTGGTTCATTTGTTTTCGAATATGCTAGATGCATAGTTCTCGCTACAATTAGTATAGTTGGGTGCGGAATTTATTTTTTGACTTCGAAGGGGAAGCAAGACAAAAATAAAGAAGAGCTTTATCAGAGATTGATATAATGTAAATATATTCAAGAATCTTTATAACAATAATAAGGCTTAAGATTTTTCTAGAAAATATGAATCAAAGTCTCGCAAATTTTTATCAGTTTAAAACGTTTTTGTTATTTAAGCTCGCAAAGTTTAAATTATTTAAAAATTTGCATTTAATCTAACCTTAATTTATCTCTTAAATATTAAACTGCTCTTGCAAATTTGAACTAACATGGCTGAGCTAAAACATCCTGAAGAAGAAAGCCTCGAAAATAAACCATGGTGCTGGACAACAGTCCTTGCCCAATCAAAGCCTCCTTGTCAAAGATCATTGCACACTGGCGTTGTATTAGAAAACTCATTATATATTTTCGGAGGCTACGATGGTGTGCAAAGAACAAATGATTTTTATCGATTCAGTTTTGCAAATTCCCGATGAACCCAAATAGTATCCAATGGTGTTTCTCCAACTCCTAGGGACCGGCATGTGTCAGTAGTTTTTGGCACTTGCGTTTATATATATGGAGGTTATGACGGATATAACAGAGTTAATGATTTTTATGAGTATAATGCTGAAACCAATACATGAAGGGAAATAATTAGCTCAGGCAACGGAAGTCCTCCTTCAGCTCGGCACAGCCATTCAGGCGTTGTATATGAAGGCTCTATGTATATTTTTGCAGGATATGATGGACTTTATAGAAATGATTTTCATAGGTATAACTTTGAAACAAATTCGTGAAGGATCGTGACTGACAGTTTAGGGGCCAATGAACATTGGCCGAAGCCCAGGTATAGAACTACAGCAACAGTTGTCAGTGATAAAATGCTTGTATTTGGAGGGCATGATGGAGCAAGGCAGCTGAATGACTTTTATGCATGAAGCTTTACAAATGAAACTTGAAGCGAAATTGAAACTCTTGGGTTTCCTCCCAGTCCTCGGGACTCTCATGTAGCAGTTAGCTTTAAAAATTCGCTTTTTATCTTTGGAGGATCAACTGGAAATGCGAGAAGTGATTTTTTTGAATATAAATTCGACGAGCAGAGGTGGCTTCCTATTTGCGCAACAGGAGGCACTGCTCCATGCAGTAGATTTTGCCATATTGGGGTGGTGTATGGGAAATGTTTCTTTATTTTTGGAGGCTATGATGGCTCTACACGGCTAAATGATTTCAAACAATTCAGGTTCGAAACTGAGAGCTCAGATGTCCCAGAAAGCACATTGACTCAAGAGCTTTCATGCCTTGTAAATAATCAGCAATTCAGTGACATCACCTTTATTATAGAAGGAAAACCAATTTATGCACATAAATTACTACTGTGCCGATCTAATTACTTTTCAGCAATGTTCAGTGGAAATATGATTGAAGGAAATTCTAAAGAAATTACAATTAATAGTATTTCTTACCCTATTTTCTTGACTATTTTGAGGTATCTGTATACTGATCAAGCTGATGTTAATTTAGAAATTGCAATGGACTTATTTGAAGCAGCAGATTTGTTTTGCATTGAAAGATTGAAGAAAATCTGTGAGCAAAGAATAATGTCATCAATTAATATAGAAAATGCAGCCAATATTTTTCAAGCAAGTGACCTACATGGAGCTTCAAATTTGAGAGAAGCATCGCTGAGATATATTGTGAATAATTTTGACCAAGTTTGCAAAACGGCATCTTTTAAAGATATGGCCAGAGCAAATGTGGAGCTTGTGCTAGAGATATTGAATAAGCGATAATTTATTATATGACTTATTATATTTCTCTGATTTAAGTTTAAATTATTATAAATATGTGAACTCTGTAATTGAGGATACTCTCATCAATAAACGTTGAGTGTCTTATTTTTTATTTGATTTTCTTCACTTGAATTTAAGTAATTAATGAGGAAAAAAGAATTTATGCACATAAATCTATTGTATCATCATTAAAAGATAGATAAATGATTTTTTAAAAAACCTTAAGAGATGTTCGTTAGTAATTGGACGAGCTAAAGTTGAATACTTACTCAATAAATTCGACAATAGAAGACTAAAATATGGCAACGATGAAAACTTATTCTTTGAGAAGATTTATATAATAATTCAGCATAAATAAAGTAATAAATATATCTTTGGTTCAAAATTAAAATGAGATAAACAACTAAATCATCAAGATCTGCTGAATAATATTAATGCCTATCATATGAAATAGCTCACTTGCGTAAAACTTAAACGATATGAAATTTAAAGAAAATAGATTAATTGCTTGCTATAGATTCTTGACTATTGAAGTCAGCTGTTATAATATTTATTTCCAGACTAGGCTGGCTTCACAAAAGCTTGGACAACCATATCATTTCTAACATAGCAGCTTGACAAGGTTTGATCGTCTTTCAGCTCTTTCCCGCTGAAGAATAGGCGTAAAGAATCTGGATCAAGTCCATCTTTTTCTGCATACATTTCTTTAAGGACTCTTGATACATTTTTCGTTTCTATTTGGATGACTGTATCATGTTCTTTTCCAGCCCTTCTAATCTTCAGTGTCACAAGTTCATTCTCTATCAAAGCAGGCTTAGGGACCATAACCTTTTTTTCATTTGGAAAATAAATGGGATCGTTCACTATATAAGGAGGAATTTCATAAATTGTCCCATGGGGATCTTCACACAGGGTAATGCTTTCGCTTTTTAGCTTAATTTCATTCATCTCAAGCAAAACCTTAGCTGTGGCTGCGTCAGCTTCAATGGCACCTTTTATTGCAAGCCAAATATGCCTTCTTCCTGTTGTCCTTGTTCTCCAAAATTCTATTCTTTTAGCTTCTAACTGTTGTCTTGTAATTGTGGCTTTCCAAGAAATAGTTTTCAGAACACCTTCTCCTGTGAACTGATTGGGAAGTTCTTGATAGTCTTTGCCGATTGTAAACCTCGGCCTGATCACATTTTCATCAGATTCGCTTTTTGTGCAATTGCCTCCCATGAAGTAATTTTTATTGATATTTAAAAATTAAATAAATTAAAATAAGATAGCTTAAATTGCTTTATTTCAAATAGAGAAGATCTTGTAGATAATTTTTGCAATTTTAAACGGTTATAAGGGCATACCAAAAAAAATCGAAATAATGCAAAATTAAATATTATAAAAACTTGTAAAGATATATAAGGTTTCCAAGAAGTATATATTATAAAGCACAGATAAATTATTTTATTAAAGCTATTATATTAGATAGAATTAGTTTGCTACTATAATTTTTTGAAACTGCTTATATGAATTGGCCAATTTATTAGGTTTTTTTTCTGTTTTAAATTGAAACTTTTATTAAATATTTTTGAAAATTAATTTAATTACCAAGATAGAACTTACACAAAGATATTGGTAAACTCTGCATAAGTTATTGTATCTTCTTCAGCTTTTCCAATTTCTGTCATTATTAGTTTCACAGAATTCCTATTCATATCATGCCCGCACCTATTAAACGCTTCTTCTATGTCTTTGCCTGTGATGAATCCTTTTCTTTTAGTATCGAATTGGCTGTAAATAAATCCCAATTCTTCTTGCTCTAAATTGTGTCTTGAGAGCAGCGCGGCAGCCAAAAATTCTGAGTAATTTATGGCTCCATTCTTGTCAATATCAATTGACTTCATGAGCGTTTTAATTTCATCATGGGCTAGTTTGAATCCTGAATTCTCCAATGTATGATTCAAAGATTTTCTGGTAACTTTGCCGTTTAAATCTTGGTCCAAGCTTATAAATATTTGTTTAAGCTCTTTCAAATCTGAAAAGCTTAAATGCTTGACCAAAATATTTAGAGCCTGCTTCTGAAATAATGATGATTTGCAATAGTCCTGAAGAGAGCTCAGCAATGCTTTGTCAATAGAAACTTTTGCTTGTGGCATCGCTTTGAACCAAGGATGCTCTAATGCTTGAGCTGCTGACATTCTTTTTGAGGGATTCACTTCCAAAAGCTTTTTGATTAAATCTTTTGCATCATTTGAGGCTTGCTTCCATAAATCATTGTCTGTGTTAAAATCCCCTGATTTAATTTTTTTAAATGTATCACAGTCGAATCTTTCACAAAAAGGCAATCTTCTGCATATCATACTATACAAAATTACTCCGACACTCCATAGGTCGCATTTGAAATTATATGATCCTTTAATAATTTCAGGCGCCATATAATATGGAGTACCTACCGCGCCATGAAAATGCTTGGACTGTCTTTGAAATTTACGGGAAAGGCCAAAGTCAACTATTTTTATTTCTGCTCTTTCTTCATTTGATTCGAATAAAATATTCTCCGGTTTCAAATCTCGATGGACTATCCCATTTGCATGTAGATGATTGACTGCCATCAAAATTTTCCTCATAATTGCTTGGGCGTTGTGCTCGTCTATTTGGTCTGTGTTAACTATTTTGTGAAAGAGCTCTTTTCCAGAGCAAAGTTCCATAACTATGTACAAATTTATGTCATCTTCATATGCCCCATAAAATCTGACAATATTTGGATGATCAAGTGCTTTAAGGATTTCAACTTCTCTAAGCAGAGCACCCATTTTATCTTTTACTAAGGACTTTTGAATCAATTTTATTGCGACTTTTATGCTTTCTCCAATATGCACACCTTCTCTGACTACTCCAAAATGGCCATGCCCAATAATCTTGCCAATATTATATACAGATCTTATTGAAGCTACCTTGATTGTTAAGCAGTTTTCTGTATTTTGCTCACATTTCGTTTTTTTTAAACTTCTTTTACTAACGTTTATTCCCATTTTTGAATTATTTATTAGATTGCCTATCGGTTTCAGAGTTATTTTTATCAGAAAATAAATTAGAAATTGAATCACTAGAAGTTTATCAGATATGTATTAGTTTGATAGATGGAAATTGGATATAACTGATAGAATTTAGGAAAATCAAGTAATTATTATAAAGTATATTTAAATGAGATTAAATTAAAATAATTGTCTCTCGAGCTTCTTTAAAATTAAAATAGCCCAATCAAAATAATCAGTAATAAAAGTAAGGACGCTTCAGAAAATTTATACTCTATCTTAAGTGCTGAACTCTTTTATAGTCTTATTGCACAATATTCTTCATTTTTATCATATAAAATGTCATATGTAATAAATTCCAGAACAGAAAATTGTCATTATTCAACTAAATTATTCCCAACTTTAAGCTTGTGAGATAATCTTTGATGCAAAGAATCTGATTTTAAGTTATGAGTAATTTTCTTGATAGGAGTGTAATCAGGATAAATCTTTATCCATTTTTACAACAACCAAAATAGGTAAATAAAAAAAATAAATATTTGAATAATTTTCAGTGATAAATCAGAATGAGATCATTTCGAATTTGGAAAAGAAGTAAATACGAAAAATAGAAAGTTATAAATGCTTAGCTGTTATTTAATAGATATATTACCCCTAAAAATATTTTTATTCTAACTAAAAATGCCTATAGCAAATTGAAGTAGAATATTAGAATAAAATCGATAATTTCCTATGGAAAAAGAGAATATATTTATGAAAAATATAAGGAAAATGTAAAGAGGAGTTAATATCATAAGATGCATAGCAAGAGGTTAAGCATAATAATTGAAAAGAATTTGGTATAAATTTATTTAATATTATAAGTTTAAATACTTCGAGTTTTAAAAAGTATTTTTTGCTTATGACAAAAAAATTATAATTCAAAACAATAAATTACTAAATTATGCTTCCTAATGTCTAAAATGATATTAATTAATTGATAGTTTAAATATCAAATGCTTCTACTGTACCATTTCTAGCTTAATTAATTTCATTATGCTGAATTATGTGACGTATTTATTTTATAAGCATAATAAAAGATTTACATTGCTAATTTAAGCCATACTTAGTTTTACCCAAAAATAAGGATTTTCAAAAGTTTCGCAAGAATTCTCTTGGAATCAAAGATTTTAGTGAAGATATTATTTTCATAAGAGAGTGCTAGAAATAGTTTCCATGACAATTATTTTTTTTTGAAAATGCGCTTATAAATGTCGAATTATCGAGAGCTATGGTGAAAGGAAGAAGTGAATAATGCTTATCAACTTCTGAAGTGCTTTTCCTATTCATTTGCTATTGTTTCAACAAGTATAAGGCTCCTAAGTTGTTTTTTCTTAAATACAGACTTTATTCGTGATCATTTGATATTTTTACTTGTCCATGCTTTAGGCTTATCTCTGATTAAATTTAATGAAAAGAAGTACCCTGATATAAAAGCTTTTGTTGTAATAATTGTGTCAGAAATATATAACACTGCTACTTTTATGACAAAGGAATACTTTATGGATCAGCAAAATGTTTATTTGTCATTTTCAATCATTTTTACAACAGTATTAGAAATGCCAATGGTAAAAAATAAACTATTATTCAATTTATTGCTCATCAAACATTCTTATTGCTGGATTTTTCATAAGATGATATTCTTAAATAATGATCTAGCCATAAACGCCGCCCAATTCAATCTATTTATATCAATTGTTGTCATGTGTAATTATAGCAATAGCTATAATCACAAAATTTCTTATGAACGATATCTATTCAGCAAAGAAATTGAAATTTCAAAAGACAGGCTGAAATTTATCACCCAAGCCCATTCAGATGGAATAATTATTATTTCCAGCGAAAATCAAGTTAGTTTTTTCAATTCAAATATCCTAAACATAATGCTGTGCAGTCCTGATGAAATTATGGATGATTTATGCAAATATGAATATTGCCCAGATAAAAAGGTTTCCTCCTTCCAAACTTCGAATTTTTTAATTGATGATATAAATCATGCTTTTCTACACTTGGAAGACCCAGAAATGACTCTTGGGGTTACTCTTGTTCATAATATCAATATTGAGTGAAAAGTTCAGAAAATCTTATGGGAAAATAATTCTGCGCTTTTTGTAACTGCTAGAAACATTAACAAAATAGTGGAGCTTGAAAAATCGATTGCTGATAGCCAAATGAAAACTATACTCCTCAGGTCAGTTTCTCATGAGCTTAGAACTCCACTCAATTCTATAAGCTTTTTTGCAAATGATTTATTTGTTAAAACTGAGCAAGTTCTTAAAGAAGCTGAATTACAAAAATTACGAATAATTTTGGTATCTTCAAAACTGATGCTCTCTTTAATTGATGATTTATTAGATTATTCAAAAATAATTGCAGGTGTTTTTACAATAAAAAAATCCTATTGCAATATACGAAAAATTGTGAGTCATGTTTGCCAATTAATTGACCTGCAAGCTAAAGCAAAGAATTTAAATATGAGCTACAGAGTAGATCCTTCATTGCCTTTACAAATTTTTACAGATCCAATTAGGCTTAGTCAAGTAATTCTAAATCTTCTAAGTAATGCACTTAAATTCACATTTAGTGGCTCAATTGAATTGTGCTTTACATTGGATTCAAAGCACAGGTTAAAATGCTCAGTTGAAGACACAGGAATTGGTATGAGTGGCGATATTCAAAGAAAATTATTTACCGAATTTGCATCAACTTATATTCCTGGAATTAACCCTCAAGGATCTGGACTTGGTCTTTGAATTTCAAATTACATAGTAAAATCATTAGGAGGCAAAAGAATTAAAGTTAAGTCAGCTGTAGGAAAAGGTTCCATATTTTATTTTTCTTTGGAGATTTTCCAGGAAAAGCAAGAATCAAATTTCAGTACAACAAATTTACAAATAGGCATTGAAGAATTAAAACCTCTAGACATGGCAAAGTATAATTCTATAAAATCAATGAATATTCCTGATATACTAATAGTTGATGATGATGAGTTTAATAGAATGGCTTTGAGTTCAATTCTGGCTCAATATAAAATCACTTATGATGAAGCCTATAATGGAAAAGATGCAATTAGCAAGATCTTGGAAGGCGATAAAAGAAATAGAAGATACAAAGCTATTATTATGGATTGTAATATGCCTATTGTTGATGGCTATGAAGCATCCAGAACTCTAAAAGCGTTTTATGAAGAAGAAAAGCTACAATATATGCCGTTTATAATTGGGTATTCAGCCTATAGTTCAGAAGAAGATAAAAACTGCTGCTTAAAATGTGGGATGGTAGATTATCTAACAAAGCCTTGCCCTCCTGATATTATAATAGCAACTGTAAAGAAATTTTTGTAAAGAAAATTTGAAATATTGTGATTTCTAAATGTGAAATAAAACCGTTAAAAATTCTTATATATATATTATCCAGTCATAAAATGATAAATGGAAGGAATAATTTGTTGAATAATAATATTTTATTTAAAATCATAACTAAACGGCTTAAAATTTAATGAAACTTTAAAGAAAAATGAAGATTAGCATTGCTAATCTTTTGCTTGATAATTAGACATAAGAAGCTTAAAAAGCTCAAAATTTTAGGTTAATTATATTATTCTTTACATAAATTCAACAATGTCAAACGAGTAATTAAAATCTTTTCGGATGAAGGAAACGTATTTCGCCTTTCCAATACATATTTTGACTCTTTTGAGTCTATTGTATTAACCAAGCTGTTTCGTCTTGGCTCTTCTTTCAAGACGAGCACTCCTCCTAATTTATCATAATACTTTTCCTTTTCTAAAGGAATCCCATTGGATCCAATTTCCGCTCTTACGCTGCTTAGAGAATCAGATAAATCGTTTTCTGCATTAACAGGTTCTTTGGTATCAATATCTTGTTGGACTGCATCTTTGCTATGGTGGCCAAAGCAGCGGCAAGTGCGCAGACAAATTGAGGTTATTAAATTCATTAATTTAGTAATGATTAAGCATAAATTTTTGTTTTGGATTACCAACAAATTCAAGAAAGTTAGTAACTTTCATCTTTGATGAAAATCGAAATCAATGACTAGAAGACTAATTAGCTCAATCTTTGAAAACCATTTATTAATTTTAGTAAAAAAGAGGCTAAAAAAGCATCATAGATGCTTAATTTTATAAATTATTGGTAGAGCATGATTGCTATAAATTTATGAAATTCCGATAATAATCTTGCTATTCTAATTTTAAAAGGGTTGCAAAGGGATATCAGCCTAAGGCCTCTCTAATTTTAGGCTTAATAGTCAAAGTATTAATTATTTTATCGATAATCTTGTTAATATTTTCAAAATTAATTTTTAAAAATTCAAAAAGCAGCATGCCATTAAAACTAGCAAAACATTTAGTGCATTAAATAAGCTTATTTTAATTTCTAAAGAATTTAGTTATTAAGCAAATGGTACTGCCTGCCCATTCTTGGCGTAATTGTCATAATTGCTCACTATAGCATCCCAATTTACAATTCTCCACCAGTTTTCAACAAACTCAGGTCTTCTCTGTTGATATTTCAAATAATAAGCATGCTCCCAAACATCACAAGTCAAAATAGGGACTCCATGGACTGTTCCAATTCCGTCCATAAGAGGATTTTCATGTCCAGGGGTGTTGTGCACTTCAAGTGATCCATCCTGTTTGACAGTCAAAAATGCCCAACCAGATGCAAATCTATTAACAGCTGCTGCTGTGAATTGTTGCTTAAAAGCTTCAAATGAACCGAATTTTTCATCAATTTTGGCAGCAAGTTCTCCAAATGGAGCAGGGTTTGAAGACCCAACAGGGCCCATATTTTGCCAAAACAGAGTGTGGTTATAGTGTCCACCTGCGTTGTTGATGACAGCAGGGCTAGTGCCAGCAAGAACATGTTGCAAAGCAGTGAGATCGAGATTAGCTCTGTCTGGGAAATCTGCAAGAGCAGCATTTAGTTTGGTGACATAAGTATTGTGGTGAGCTGTATGGTGAATTTCAACTGTTCTAGCATCCATATGAGGCTCAAGAGCTGTATAGGTGTAAGGAAGTGGATGTAAGGTGTGGACCATTTTAACTATATATAGGTGAACGAATTTGGACCAGAAATCTTAATTCACACTTCTGGAATTATTGAATTAATATTGTTAATAATTTTATCTCCAAATACCTTCTAAATTAAAATTCTTAAATGTTAGTAAGCTGATGGATTTCGAGAAATCAACATTTTAATTGCCATTTGTATTGTCTCGCAATTGTGAAACAGATAAATTTCAAAATTATTAGTGAAACTTATGTATGCAATTGATGAGCTCTTTCCTTCATTTTTTTGGGCTAAAGTTTGCTTTATGTTTGCAATTTCTCTCTGAGTATGCTTAGCATGATAAGTTGAGAAAATTAAGAACCATCGGATTTAGCATTAAAATTGTGAGAATGTCAAGAGTTTTTAAGATACCTTATTCAGACAGAAAGCATTAATTTTTATAAAATCAACGGGGGTATTTTTTTAAAATTAGAATTAAGACGGCTTTGGTCATTTTATGCCTGAGTTGCAAATATTAAATATTTATATTTAAAGAAAATCTAATATTCACAATTTAATTAGACGACTATAATCAGTTTTGCATTGATAAATTAGCATAATAAAAGATTATAGCCTTTTGCTATAACTATTTAGCAAATGAACATTTAAGATTAATTTTTTATTGGAAATTATTTAAGAAAAATGACAACAGCGGTTCAAAAAATAATATAATTTTTATAAGTAAAAAAACCAAGATTCAATTGTAGTAAGAAATTATAAATGGAATCTCAAGAACCAAAAACACCTGATATGACATTTGTTGCAGTCGGAGACATGAATATCGGCAAAACAGCAATGATTCTTAAATACACACACCGTAACCTGCCAGAAGCATATACACCTACAGTTCTAGACAATTATTTAGCTGAGATTGAAATAAAAAGCCTACCAATAACGATAGAATTATGCGATACTGGAGGAGCTCAAAGACATCAAAAACTAAGAATCCTCTCCTATGCAAAAGCAAAAGTTTTCTTGCTATGCTTTTCACTGGTCAATCCAGGTTCATTTTTATCAGTAAGAAATAATTGGCATCGAGAAATCAAATCTCATTCTCCCAACACTCCAATAATCCTTGTAGGTACAAACAAAGATCTGGTTGATAATCAAGAAATAAGAGAAAAACTTAGTCGCACAAATGAATCCGCTGTTACTGATGAGGAAGCAAAAAAACTTGCAGATGAATTGGGATATCAAGGATATTTACCCTGCTCCTCAGTTACTGGTGATGGGATAAGGAGAGTATTTGATGAAGCTATTAAGCTGGCAATTTATGATAAAATACATGCAACAGGGAAGAAAAAAGAAAAGTGCTTAATTTGGTAAGCAAGGTTCAACATAATATATGAAAGCATAAGAAGATATCGAATATTATCATTTTAATTAATTATTACCAAGATATGCACAACAATCCGAAGATTAATATTATTTTTTTTCACATTAAATAGCTCTTCTCTGGCTCTAGATGCTTTTGTAAAGCTTTATTTTTTATATCAGAAATTCACTTTAATTAATTTTTTAAATCTATTTTGCAATGATCTTTTCTTAGTAGAAATTAAAAAATTATCAATTTTATTTAAATTGAGTAAATAAACGCTTGATTTTAGATCTCGAATAAGCACTTGGAAGATTTTCATACATATTTAAGAAATATAAACTTGTAAAAATAAGCAAAAAATACAAGCGGTGGGAATTGAACCCACGACCTTCTGCGTGTTAGGCAGATGTGATAACCACTACACTACGCTTGCTTGGGAGTGCATCATTTATACTCGTTTTATAGGAAAGACAGAATGAATTATTATAATATTTTCAAAAGATTCAGCTATTTTTACTATCAAATAATAAATAGATTTGAATGATGTGAACTTTAGTGAATAGAGCTTATTATAATCTAATTATAAGTAAAAAAATATATATTACTAGATCATGTTGATTATTGTTGCGAATAAAGAGAATATCAAGAAAAAGGAAAGTCCCAAAACAATCCAGATTCGCTTAATCTGAAATTTTTCCACTTTGATTTGAGTAACTACTTCCTCAGTATAATCTGGGTCAGGAATTTCTGTTAAAGGATTTCACCATGAAGTGATATAACTACCTAAAACAGTTTTGAAATTTTCGTATATTGAAACAGTAATAGCGATCTTATTATTCCTTTTTTCAATTTCTGTTTGGTTATTTATAATTATCAGCAATTGATCATACAATAAAAATCCAGAAAAAACAAGATATAAGCTTGCAAACAGTGAGATAAAAGCAGATAGCAAAATTATAAACAAATTTTCATCCAAATTATAATTTTGAGCCTGTATCGCAAAACAAATAGAAGAGATAATAATAAATAGTGTAAGCCCACTAAGAATAAAAGAGTATACTAATAGCAATATAAAACTTTTTTGAGTTTTAACTCCTATGCAATTACAAATCCAAGGACAATGATGATTCATCTTATGCACACATTTCTTGCATATTTGACAATGGTGACTTCTTTGAGGTTTCCATTGCTGGCAATTATCACAATAACTTAAATGCTCCAGAGGAACTGAATCTGGGACTTGCATAGTAGGAGTATATCCTGGATCACTAAACATTGACCTTAGATGTGAAATTATTGTAAGAGTGATAAAGCAATGATAAATAAGAATCCATATTACTCCGCCTTTTGTATAATGGTTGCCCACTTGATACCACATTGGGATTAGCTGAAATATGATTGTGTATTCTCCCAAAGATAATAGTGAATAAATAAGTCCCACACAGCAAAGTCCTATCGCTGTAATTTTCATTTATCTTCTTTATAAAAAATGACGTTTTGCATTTTTGTTAATTTTGTAATAAGCTTCTATAGCAGCTGAAGGCAAGTTCTTAATAATTTTAATAGTTCGAAAATTTTGAAAGCTCAGGTTGCATGAAAAATTTAAGATTTTATAATTGATCCCAAATCAATTCTATACACATTATTTTACTGAAAACATTCACTGCAATTTTAAAAATAAAGAAATTTGATAAATTTATCAAGATAATATACTGAAAATAATTATTTATATTTATAATCTCCACTTTTTGATCTTTACTTTCAAGCTAGATGGCTGAGATGCTCTAATTACAGCTTCTTTCAATGAGCATAGGTGATAAGACTCTTCTTTTAATCTTAGTGACACAGAAGTACTGACAAGCGAATTTGCGGTAAATGGTCTTGTGCTTCCAGTTATTGGCCTCGATGAAGCTACACGATTTGTCCCTTTATATGTTGCCGTTGAAGCTGCAGAAAAAGGCCTAATTTGACTGTCAGAGCAATCTTTAATTAAATTTGACGATGAATTTGATTTGTCGGTTTCTCTAAAACTTACAATATATCTATGATGTTGACCTCCAGTTTTATTAAGCTCATCAAAAGGTAACTGATAATCAGGTAATATTCTTTTACTCTTCAGATCTTTTTCAGACCTTGATTTTAACTGCGTTGTTGCTGTATAAGGTCTTGCACTATTTAAAATTCCACAAGTTGCTCTCATTCTTTGATAGGAAAAATTTTCATTAGTTCTCGATTTATTGACAATTGAAGAACTCTTCGATAGAGTCTGCTTTACTTGCTCATAAAGATTTGGGTCTTGCAATAACACTCTTAATTCGTTCATTTGCTTACTTTGGACTTGATTTTTGGTTTTTCTCAAAAAGGTTTTTAATCTTAAAGGAGATCGACTATCGCTAATTGTTTCTTGAGGCTCAAATAGTACATTTGAAGCATTTATTTGGCTGCTCATGATCTTTTCAAGCCTTTTGTCTAAATCAGGGTTAGATGAAACTGTTTCTGATAAGATAAAAGTTTTTGTATTTGAATCTTTTGCAATAATCAAATCTGGCTGCGAAAAAAGTCTTTCTTCAATTAGCTTGCTCCTATCATAAGTGTTTGCAGCTAAAAATAAATACTCATGAGGAGTTAATCTTCCTATATGCTTAAAATTTGAGGTGTTATGTTCCAGCCATAAAGATATAAGTTTCAGTGGCAAAAACCTATTAACTAATATAAATGACTTCTGTAATATATTCGGATCTTGTTTAACTCCATTCCTCCTCGATTCAAAATCTAATGACATATAAGCACTATAATATGTTTTTATCCACGGGACACTATATATTTCCTACGTTATTTTATTTTTGCTTAACAAAAATATTGCAGCTTTGATTAACTTGACATTTATTTCAGTTTCAAAACCATTGGCAAGCTAAATATCTAATACTTCTCTGACATTCTGTCAGAACTCTACATCATCAAGGACTTTAAAGATTTCTTGTATATCAATTCATTTTTTTTCTTTAATTACTGGCTCTAGTAATACACGAAGATGTGGCAAATAGCAAGCCAGCTAACATAAAAAATACACTGATTCCTTCACTTATAACATACTCAATTAAATCACTGTTCACGTTGGTTTCCATTTTGCTAGGGTGCACTATCCCAAGTAGCGTTATTATCTCCTCTGCCATATTTTATATTCAATTTTTCATATTAAATATGCTCGGCTCAGGCGCTGGATCAGTCTGGAACGCAAACTCTTGGCATTGGTAACCTCTATTTAGGGAAGAGAAAAACTACAAAATCTGGGCTCAAAACAGATTTAAAGAGCTTCTCCTCGGTCTTTCTTTCACACACAATTCTTGGAGGATCTATCTAGATTCAATCACAGAAATCAAAAACTCTGCAAGTGTTATGATAAGGAAAGGAAAAACAATCCTTCTGTTTGAATTCGAAGTTGATGCCAGCTGGAAAGCAAATAAAGATGACAAAGAAGAATCTGGGACTCTAAAAATCCAAGAATTCAATCAAGATGAAGCTGACGAAATCATTATCATGGCTGAGCCTTCTAAGGAAAATGACGAATCATGGGCCATTAAAATATTTTTGCAAAAAGAGGCAAAAGCTCAAATTGTGCAGATAGTCAATCAGTTTGCAAATGAATTCAAAGAACTAGAAAGCAACCAGGCAAAACTTGCAGAAGATAGGAATAAGAGAAAGGAAGAAGAGGATAAAAGGAAAGCAGCAATCGAACAAAATTCAGCTGAACAAGAAAGGTTAAGCAAACTAGCCCAGGAAAGAGAAGAGGTATTGAAAAAGGCGAACCAAGAAAATAAACCAATACAAGTAGAAGATAATAAAGCTCAGGGATCTGTGTGGAACGCTGGGTCTTATTTCTGGGAAGAAAAATCGGTAAATTGGGCAGCTGATAGACTGAAAGAGCTGATAAAAATGATCCACTTTGAGATCCCGGCTGGAAATATAAGCATTACTGAAGTGAATTTGCAAGGAGATGCATCAATTAGTATTAGGAAAGCCAAGAAAATCGTGACATACAGCTATATCATAGACGTCAAATGGGTTGGGAAAATTTTTGACGGTGAAGGCAATGAATTAAGATCTTGCAAAGGTACAGTCCATCTGCCAGATGTAAGTATGGACGTGGAGCCAAACTTTGAAGTGCAAATCAAAATAGATGAGCCTGGCCCAGAAAACGAGTTGATAAAATACTACATGGATGCTCAAGGTAAGCCAGCAATTATTTCACAAATTCAAACCTTCATTCAAGAGCTGAAAAATTCATAAATAAACCTTCCTTTTAATCTGATAAAATTTATACTAAAAACTATATTTATATTTCACATTGTCATCGATAAATGGAAAATACCAAAACACAGGTTTTAACACCTTCAAGTCCTAGTTTTACAAACATTTTTTCGAAAAAGCCTCCTAGGTCATCAAATCTAAATGCACATTGTCATATTTGCAATCTTCAATTTTCGTCGATCCATAAAGGATTTGAATGTTCAGTATGCAAAAAAGGAGTATGCAAAGAGCACATTCTGGTCCGAACTGCTATGACGTTGCTTCCTATTTGTGATGATTGTGAAAGAAGCAGAATTAAAAAAGAAATCGCGAGAGAGCTTGCTCCTCAGTATAAGTCATTAAAAGGTGACATGAATTGAATGCTTAAAGAAAAGGAAAAGATTAAAACAGAGATTATAGGAAAAAATGAAATTATTTCTAGGCTAGAAATTCAGATGAAAAATAATGAAAAAACTTATGTGCAGAGGTTGGAGAATTTTGAAAAGAAAATTGAAGAAGAAAATCAAAGAGAAAAGACAGTGCAGAATGTAATTGAGAGCTTAAAAAATGCTTTAATTGAATCTCAGAACTCAGAAGAGCAAATGAAAAAGAAAAAAGAAATCAAAGAGGAAGAAATCAAAGTGCATATAGAGGAAATAAGAGAAATGAGAGAAACTGAAGAAAAGTTTCTGAACAACATTGATGAAATTAATAAAAACTTGAGAAACACAATTCCAGCAATCAAGATAAAATCGATTGCTTGCCTAAAGTGCTATGAAGAGTTAAAAGAAACTTTTAAGGAAAAATATATGGAGGCGCTTAGAAATGAAGGCAGGGAAAGCTTGCTAACAAGTTTTATATTGAAAGCAAGTGTTAAACCGACAGAAGGAACAAAAAGAGCAAGAATGGAATCAATAACAAGAGAAACCTGCAAGCAATGCATACTAATGTAAAAACATCTCATAATTAATAAAAATAATTTTTTCGCTTAATTTCATTACAAATTTGAGACTTTCCGTCCATGGAAAAAATAATTAACACATAAATTGCCTGTTAGCAATGATAAAGTTTCTGCTGAAATAGTAGTTTTATCAAAATCTGGGTTCATTTCAAGAGTTCTTGCTTCAATAAGCTCAAAGCCGCTTCTTTGCATTGCTCTTTGAAATTGCTCCACTGAAAAAATATTATTAAATACTGAAAACAATTCTTCTTTACTTTCTTGGTTGATAAACAATAGCTCAACTTGCGGAATTTCATTGATTATTGTTATATTTTTGTATCTCGCGAAGAAATTATCTTCTGCAATCTCTTTAAAAGCTAAAAAATTTACATAAGTGTCTGGATTAAGAGTCACAAATCCAATCTTTCCTCCTGGCTTGAGATATCTGTTGCATAATGCAAATAATTCAATAAGTTGGCTTTCATCTTTTGCAAAGCAATGAAAATAAAACGCAGTTATTGCGTCAAAATAATTACTATATTGATCTAGTGGTAAAATCTGAGAGACACTCTCTAAAGACATGCAATCAGCTTTTTCTATTTTAAACTTGTTTCTAGGTATGCTAAGATTTTTTAGATGATTTTTTGCGCTTTCAACTATTTCTTGTGAAATATCTAGACCTACTACTTGATTAGCTCCTTTTTCAAAAAAATGAGCTATAGGTTGCCCAGATCCACATCCTAGATCAAGTATTTTTAATCCTGATAAGGAATTTTCTGAATAAGTTCCATCTCTTGATAACTGCTTTATAGTTGTATATTCGCCACAGTAGTGATATAAAGGCGATTTCTTGACATCGTTGTAACTTTCAAATTTTTCATCAAAATTTCTTTCGAGGTCGACCATGTATATTTAATAAAATTATATATATTTTTATTGACAATAAATCAGCATTATTTCTCTCTGTAAAATATACTCATAAATTTGAATCAATCTTCTTCTTACTTTGTTTTGGAATTATTATCAATAAGATTCAATTTAAAAAAATTTCTTTATATCAATTTTAAGTGCCTTATGTAGCCTTTTATTAGTTTACTTTCGCTACTTATTTGCATTTCGATGAATATCTTCATATAATAAATACGCACTAAGCTTCTAATATCTCAAAAAAATTATTCAAAGCTTCTACTTTTTTTGATTTTTATTAAAGAGATAAAATGCATTTTGGTAAAAATTATTTAATTTGCATCTGAACCATATTATTACAAAGTTTATTGTTTTCTAGCTCTCAGATCATATTAATGATAAAAATCATATCATTTTCCAATATACATCAATAATCTATCTTTCTTGAATGTTTTAAAGATGCAAATGCTTATATTTATTATGCCTCGAAGCTATCTATATATATTGATATTGGACTTCATTTTCTGGTTCCTAATGGATTTGGGAAAGATATTATTATCCTGCATTTTTGTCAACTGCATAGATGCTTTTCCTAGGAAATATAAACTAGTTAGATATTTAGTAAGCAAATTATTAATTTCTATCAAATATCTCGCGATGAAAAGATTCGGCAAAATTTTCTTGATATCACAATTTTAATAAAAAAAATATCTCTGCAGAAGAATCAACACGCTTTAAAAGGAAGTCAAGTGCTTCCAGATTCCCAACTTTATCTCTCGTATTTTCAGCTGACAACTGCTATGCAATCTCTCAATGAACACTTTATTGGATGTAGTATAGATTTAGACAGCGAAAGCCTCAAAAAATGCTTATGATTTAATGGATAAATTCTTAATTTTTCAGTCACATTTATAGATTAAAAATGCGATAAAATGCTACCAATAGGTAATTTTATATAATCCTCTTATTTTTATAGTAAAGATGGCGCCCATTATGGAGAAACGGGAAATGAAACTAAGAGATAGAAAATGAAAAGGTGCTGCTTGTCGAAAGAAGATTTAATTATTTATCTGGTACAACCAATATACTGTGCAAAGTCTCTAGTACGATGCTGATTCAAATTTAAAATCTGCTAGCTTTTTTCACATTAAAACCATTTTAGCATAATACTACATCCTCCAAATCGCTTTTTTCGATTATCTTAAATTGTATAAGATATTACTACTAATGAGCAATGAATCATTGAAATATCACATTATTGAAGAAATAGACTTATTTTGCACGGATTTAAAATTCTAAAATTAAATGGATTTTAAAAAAGCCTTAATAAAAATTTCAAAAACAAATCATATATGCTCTATAGAAATTAAAATTGCATTAGGTAAAATTACATATTTTCACTACTTCAACTTTAAAATTCCTCAAAGATCAATCTTTTTAATAAATGTTCAATAGAGAAGGAAAGTTTTAAATTTTAGCGAAATAAGTAAAATAGATTCAAAGGGTAAATAATATAAAAAGAGAAAAACATTTTTACTTTTTTATTTGCATAAGCACAAAACAGAAAATTCTAAATTAATTAAAATATTATAAAGCAAAAAAATCCCACTAATTCTTAAATAAATTTTTCACATAATTTATCTCTGTACTTCACAAAGAAATTTTAAATTGGTAAGTCATTTTAAAAGATTAATTCTAATAAATAAAATTAATAACCTAATAAATTCTGGTCAATGCATTTGAGTCCATTTTAATCATTGACTTCATCCTTTAATAATAAAAGAAAGTGTTAGACTTACAGAAGGAACGAAAAATACAAGAATGGAATCAATAACATGAGAAACCTGATAGCAATCCATACTAATGTAAAATATATCATAATTAATAAAAATAATTTTTTGTTTAAATTCATTACAAATCAGAGACTTTCCTTCCATGGAAAAAATAATTAACACATAAATTGCCTGTTAACAATGATAAAGTTTCAGCTGAAATAGTAGTTTTATCAAAATCTGGATTCATGTCAAGAGTTCTTGCTTCAATAAGCTCAAAGCCGCTTCGTTGCATTGCGCTTTTAAATTGCTCTACAGAAAAAATATTATTAAATACTGAAAACAATTCTTCGTTGCTTTCTTGGTTGATAAACAATAGCTCAACTTGTGGAATTTCATTAATTACTGTTATATTTTTGTATCTCGCGAAGAAATTGTCTTCTGCAATTTCCTTAAAAGCTAAAAAATTTACATAAGTGTCTGGATTAAGAGTCACAAATCCAATCTTTCCTCCTGGCTTGAGATATCCGTTGCATAAAGCAAACGCTTCAGTAAGCTGCATTTCATCTTTTGCAAAGCAATGTAAATAAAAAGCAGTTATTGCGTCAAAATAATTATTATATTGACCTAGTGGTAAAATCCGAGAGACACTCTCTAAGGACAAGCAATCAGCTTTTTCTATCAGAAACTTGTGACTAGGTATTTTAAGACTTTTTAAATAGCGTTTTGCACTTTCAACCATTTCTTGTGAAATATCTAGACCTATTACTTGATCGGCTCCTTTTTCAAAAAAATGAGCTATTGGCTGCCCAGATCCACATGCTAGATCAAGTATTTTTAATTCTGATAAGGAATTTTCTGAATAAGTTCCATCTCTTGATAGCTGCTTTATAATTGTATATTCGCCACAGTAATGATATAGAGGCGATTTCTTGACATCATAATATTTTTTAAAATTTTCATCAAAATTTCTTTCAGAGTTGGCCATTTATATATAATAAAATTATATATGATACCTTTATAGTTTCTCTTCTATATATATTAAATTGACTTCTGTAGCTTTTTATTAGTTTACTTTCACAAAATTTTGCATCCGATAAATATCAGAAATAAATACTAAACCTTCTAAATTAGTCAAGTTGAAAACACTTGCTCTGAAATTTTTATTTTTATTGAAGAGACAAACTGCATTAGGTCAAATATTATTTAGTTGGCAAAAAACGATTTTTATTACAAAACTTAATTGCTTTCTAGGTATAAGAGCATATAACGATAAAAATTGTTGACTATCTCATTTCATTTTCTAATATAGGTATACAATCTATCTTTCTTGCATGCCTTATTAGACGCAAATACTTAAATTTAATTATGCCTCTAACCTACACATAAATTAAACATAAAGTAATAGAAAGCCATAAAAATGGTAAGAGAGTACTATAATAATTTTTAATTTGAAGCACCTTATAACGAATTATAATTTTTCAGATTATTTTCTCTTTTTAAAAGCTAATTTTCTTCCCCAGAAAAAAATAGCCGATGCAAAAATTTCCAGTTAATAATCTCAATGTCTCAGTTGAAATATTAGATTTATCAAAATTAGGGTTAATCTCAAGAGGTTTTGCTTCAATAAGCTCCAAGCCATTCCTCTCCATTGCTCTTTGAATTTGTTCGATAGTAAAAATTGTATTGTTAACAGTAAATAATTCCTTATTCTTTTCTTGGTCGATAAATAAGAGCTCTACATACGGTATATTATTAATAACAGTTAAGCTTTTGTATTGTACAAAGAAATTGTTTCTGGCCAGATCTGCAAAAGTGGCGAAATTTGCATAAGTTTCTGGATTTATTGTTACAAACCCAATTTTACCTTCTGGCTTTAGATATCTGTTGCATAAATCAAATGAATCTGAAAGCTGACTTTCATCGTTTGCATAGCAATGCAGATAGAAGGCGGTTATTACATCGAAATAATTATTATATTGATCTATTGGTAACACATGAGAGACGCTTTCTAAAGACAAGCAATCAGCTTTTCTTATCAAGAATTTTTGATGAGGAATTTTTAGGCTCTCTAGGTAAGCTTTTGCACTCTCAACCATTCCTTGCGAAATATCAAGACCGATAACTTGATCAGCTCCTTTTTCAAAAAAATGGGCAATGGATTTTCCAGACCCACATCCTAGGTCAAGAATTTTTAATCCTGATAAAGAGGTTTTACTGTACTGTCCATCTCTTGATATATACTTTATAGTTGTATATTCACCACAGTAGTAATACAGCGGCGATTTCTTAACAGAGTTATACTTTTCAAAATTCTCGTCATAATTACTTTCAGCGCCAGCCATTTATTTTTGTGTTATCTATTTTGGATTATTAAAATATAATAAAATGGAGTTCAAATATAAGGGTTGAAATATTAGAATTGAAATATAGTAGTATCACTGAATATATTCCAACTAAACTCTAAAACAGCAGTTATCTTCACATGATAAGTCACATATATTTTTTCCCGAAATTAATAATCTATAATTGCTCTTTTGGAATTATAGCTTCTAGGTATTTTTTATTTTGCGCTTCAGATAAAAATATTCATTATTTATGAAGCACACTTATAAGAAAAATAAAAGGGTTTCATTCTGACATATGCTAATTTTTCCAAAGTTCTGTTAGACTTTTTCTTAGCATAAAATTGAATTCAAATTACTTTAGGAATTTAATTCTTACTGTTAGTCCTAATTTTATTCAACTCATTTACTTTAGTTCGCTTCATTCTTAATTTGCCTCTGATGTCTTAAAGTCATCAAGAATCAAACTAAGAAAGAATGATTTAGGTACTATAAGTCTTGGAATTATTGGATCTCAAGTCAGTAAAGCTTGGAAAAGGCAGACTTCGGGGATCGGGAGCTACAGTCCACTTCGCGAGAAAAAAGCAGGGCTTCTTACTATCTTCACTTTCCGTTGTTGATGCTGACCAATAGCCACTGCCGCTCCTTCGGATTGATTTCTTGTTCATCTCTTGGGTTCTTTAAGGTATTTACTAAAAAATTTATAAGACTTGAAAAGCCATTAAATTCATAAAGCTAGTTTGATTTTAATTTTTAACATACCGTTCAGAACCCAATAGAAATTAAATTGATAATTCTTTAATTTAAAATAGTCATATTATTGCATAAATAAGTCCGATTGTTGGAATAAATTCAAATAAGAAAATTTCAAAATCCATCGAGAAAGTTGACGTGGATGATTATTATTTCTTTTTAAAATTAATCATGGCAGACTCCAACTAAAATGATGCAAAATAAAGTATATCTCAAACTTGCATCAAGGACCTTTGTTTAATCCTTGAAAGTTATTTATGCTACCATTTTTTATAGCAAAAATCATTCTAAATATTTTTCTCGTTGGAAGATCACTTCATTAAAAATTATAAAGAATTTAATTTGATTACGAATTATATAGATTATCATAGCTACTCTCATATAAATAAGACACTAATATCAGAACTGAAACAAATATGACTAAAATCCAAAACCATCCACTCCATGCTTCTTTTGGTTTTCTCGGAGTGTTTGGTAATGGCTGAACCCCTTGCTCTTTAAGTCTTTTCAGTTCTGATTTTACAAGAGGGTCTGTTAGGTCCAATCCAAACTTTTCTGCTTGTTCAAGCATTTCTTTGCTTGGATTTTCAAAATCCATTATTGCTTTTTTTGCATCTCTTCTATATTTTTTCATCTTATTTATTTTTTTTCTCAAATTTTTTGCTTCAGTTTGTTGTCCATTTGATAAGAGATCTTTTACCATAATTTCTCCTTTCTCAATCATATCTTCAATTTCAGCAGCAGAATTCTGTTTTGGTTGGGGCGCTGCATCATCATATGAAGGTTTTTTAAAAAAAGAATTAAAGGTCTGTTTAGATTTCTCTGTTTGGTCCTGAATAAAATCTTTAAATTCTGTGATCTTTTGTCTTATTGCTGCATTTTTAGGATCAATTAAAGCTGCTTCTTTTAACAATTTCAAGGCATCTTTATAATCATTTATTCCAGAGCTTGCAGGCATTGTCATTGCTTGTGACTTCCTATAAAGGGCTTTTGTATTTTTCGGGTCAATTTTTAGTACTTCATCACAAGCTCTGACTGCTTCTTTTCATATCTCCAGCTTTATATTGCATAGTGCAATATTCAGATAAATCGCAATCACACACTGTTTAGCTTCTTCATTTGGCTCTTCATTGTGTACTGTCAGATCTGAATCTTCAATTCCGCTATTTTTCCAATTTTTATTTTTATTGTCTACCCATCTAAACACGGTCAAGGCTTCTTCATACTTAAATAAAGCTTTTTGGAATTCTTCTTGCTTAAATAGTTCTGTACCTTCATTTTTCTTCTGCTCAAATGCTGAAATTTTTGTGTTTACACTTGAATCTCTGATACTTTTAAAAGAATCTGAATAATAAAGCCCCGCTTGATGGAATTGTGGCCAGCTATCAAATTTAGTACGAGCTTTACTGAGCTGAGCTGTTTTTAAAGCCACAGCTTCACGCATGAGTTTGTCAAATTCTGTTTTCCCTTCCATCTTGCTAGAATTTTCGTCAAATATTTATATAAAAATTATTTGTTTTTAATCATAAGTGAGAGAAAAGAAACAACTGTGTCTTCTTCAGTTGTGGATTCTGTTGATTCTGTTACTTCCTGTGTGTCTTCTTCATCTTCTACTTGATAGCTTTCAAGAGACTCAACTAAACCATCATATTCTGTTTCCACAGTTTCGCTAATTTCATTAGAAGTGTTATTTACCCACCAATCCCAGATTTCTTCTTGATAATTTCTTTCGTCTTCTTTTTCTTCTTCAGCCTGCTTGTCAGCAGTGTCACTGAAGCCATCATAGTCGTTTCCATCAATTGGTCCAGAAATATCGACAGTTTCCGCAGCTTTTTTGACAATGCTGGTAATATGCCGCTCAATATCGCTGATTTCTTCATATAATTCGTCTTTTGAGTCTTCTAGAAACTCAATATTGCTCTCAATTTCAGAAATTTCGTCTTCGTTATTATCAATATCATTTTTATTATTTTGAGATTCTGGGCATTCATTTTGCCCTTCTTGATGATAAAAATAGTCATCTTCACATACATCACTATAAAAACCATGACCTGATAAACAATATTCACCTTTCGCACACCACCCACATTGAGTATCGGATAAACATATATCGCAGCTGTTATACTGCTCGCAGCCATGTGAGGAGCAAGAGCCATATTGGAATTCAGTGCATTCTCCATTTGCAGGGCCTAATGAATCGCCAATGTGGCATGTCTTTTCGATGATGCACCAGACACATTCATCATTGGATGTGCAATCCCAGCAGGTATCTAGGTTATTACAATTCTTTTTTAGTAGATCCAATGTTTCTTCTAACGCAGCAATTTGTTCGTCAATATTTGAAATTTGAATATTTAATTTATCAATTTCAATGTTTAGTAAAGACTCAGCTGAATCTGAATTTATTTCTTGCTGGATATCCATTTGTTCATTTAAATTTTCGAGATTTTCATTTGCTTTGGTAGAAAAATCAGTTATTTTGGAACCAACTTCTTCTATACCTTGGCCAATTCTTCCTGCTGAACTAATTTGAGTCGTTTCTTCTTCCTCTTCAGGATTTGATGATTCATCAGAACCTTCA
Source organism: Blepharisma japonicum (assembly GCA_949751835.1). NCBI lineage: Eukaryota > Ciliophora > Heterotrichea > Heterotrichida > Blepharismidae > Blepharisma > Blepharisma japonicum. Next base: position 184,721 of record CATKHK010000035.1, on the reverse strand, counting down.
CTTGACGCAGAGCTATCAGTTTCTTCAACATCAGTCTCTGTTGTTGTATCACTAACTGAGGAACTTTCGTCTTGCTTCATTTGCATAGAAATTCCTGAACATATAACTAAAACACCCAAAAATAAAATGTTCATATATTCGTTTTATAAAATTAAGCAAGACATTTTCCTTATTATGACTATTCAATTTATTTCTGCAATTTCTAACTTATATATCATTTAAACGTGCCTAATAGACTCTCTCTAACCAATATAAACAAATTCTGCCAAAAGTATGCAAAATTAAACAATCGGATTAATATAATTTGTATTTATTATAAAAATTGTCAATATCCAAAGTGAATGCACCCTAATTAAAGATGACTCAATTAATAAAATTAGAAAATGAGTAATGATATTAGAGTCGGAGGAAAATACAGAGTTGGCAAAAAAATCGGGGCTGGCTCCTTTGGAGAAATATACCTAGGTCTAAATATTCAAACGAATGAAGACGTTGCAATAAAGCTAGAAAGTCTCAGCAGCAAGCACCCTCAATTAATTTATGAAAGTAAAGTAATAAAAATGATCCAAGGCATTCCAGGCATACCTATGGTGTATTGGTCTGGAGTAGAGGGGACCTATAATGTCATGGTTATGGAGCTGCTTGGCCAAAGCCTGGAGGACCTTTTTAATTCATGCAAGCGAAGATTTTCGTTGAAAACTGCACTTATGGTTGCTGAACAGATGATTTGCAGAATTGAGTACTTGCACTCAAAAAATTTTATTCATCGAGACATAAAGCCTGACAATTTTTTAGCTGGGATTGGTAACCGAAGCAGCCTTATCTATTTAATTGATTTTGGGCTTGCCAAAAAATTTAGAGATCAGAAAACATCTAAGCATATCCAATATGCAGAAAATAAAAGTTTAACTGGAACCGCAAGATATGTATCTATAAGCACGCACATGGGGATAGAGCAAAGCAGAAGGGATGACTTAGAAAGCATTGGATATGTAATTGTGTATTTCTTAAAAGGATCTTTACCTTGGCAAGGAGTTACTGCACAAGGAAAGCAAGACAAGTACCAAAAAATAATGGAAAGAAAGCTGAGCACACCTATTGAGACACTCTGTAGAGGATTTCCTCCAGAATTAGCCATGTTTATACAATATTGTAGAGGGCTTAAGTTTGAGGACAGACCTGATTATGGTTACTTAAGGAGAATTTTGAAAGAAGCCTTTATGAGAGAGGGATTTCAAAATGACTTAATTTTTGATTGAAATGCAGGGTACATAAGAAGGGGAAGCAAGCTTAGATCAAATAAAGAAGAAGACGCTGTTAAGCTACCTCCTATAGAGAGAAGAGAGCGTGAAGTCACAGGGAGCAATCTTGGAATGAAAAGATCTTATAATGAAAGGACAAGGGAAATCAAAAAGCAGAAAACAAGGTGTGATATATTTTAGCAATTTCAAAGGTGCATATACCTGATAATTATTTATATATAGATTTAAATGCTATTAAAAGTGAGATCTTAAAAATGATTTATTAAGAATTAAAGATATATCCTGAAAATATCTAGTATATTATCTCATTTTCGCAATATAAAAATAGATTCAAGCTATTTTCTAAATTAAAAGAAAATAGTTTATTTTAGCTAATTAAGGTATATAATATAATATTGATTTAGTAAATATGTATTTCACTTGAAATACAAAGATTATTTTTAAGGAAAAATAGCTTATAAAACTTAAAATTCTAGCTAAATTTTATGCAAATTTTTTCTAAAGCCTTCTTTGAAATAATGCTTAAATAAAAACTGAACTCCATCTTCTTTTAATATACAAAATCTTTGCGAATTTTCTTTTTTCTCTCATTTTTGTTTTTTTAATTCCTTTCAAAAATCTGGCTTCAGTTGACATATTTTCGATGCTCTAGAAATCTCTAATAATCAATTATATGGAAAAAAGCTCTTTAACTTCTTATCTGTCTTAACTCATTTTAAGTTCTTATAAATGGAGGGTCAGAATATTTCTTCAATCCAGAAGCAGCTTTCTTCAGCTATAGAGCTCCTTCAGTCCTTTCAAGATGATAAGAACCTAAGTTCGAAAGATGCTCACTGTGAGGCAAGGCTAAAGGAAATTAGACAAGAAGTGATGAATAAAATCAATTCATCATTGGTTAATATAGAAAAGGAAATGAAAGAAAAAATCCATCAGACAGTAAAAGAATTTGACTCAGAATTCAATAAAGTTATTAATGAGCTCATAGAAGTTGAAGTCAATGTTCTAGATGAAAAGAAAAATTCAGGAAAAACTTGCATTTTATCTCAAAAAGTTCATAGAAGAAGATCAAGTCTGCTGATTAAAATGCTAAAGAATGAAGATTTTAGAACTGTTTATCATATTTTTATTGCAATCATGCTTGTCATGTGTATTGGGGAAATCGTGAGAGGATATATTGAAAGCGGTGTCATATTGGATTTATCCCTATTTACATGGGCCTTTGGAAAGTTTCATTTAGTGATTTTGGGTTGGATGCTTGAAACTAGCTGGTGCGTATTGGTCGTTCCATTAGTACAACTTATTCATAAAGGATACTTGTCTAAACCGGTCTGAATTTCAATATATGCTATTATGCAGTTAGTTATGTTTATTGGCCCTTGCTATTGGTCCTTGCATTTCAATCTTCCAATGGCAAGCGGTTTAGTTGTGACTTGCGAAATGGCAAGAATGTCGATGACTATGCATTCATATTTAAGAGAAAAACTTTTATTTGGAAATGGACCTAATGAGTATGCTACATACATTCATCCAAGTATGGCTAAAAAAGGAATTACAGTTGAAAATCTAAATATTCCAAAGATCACAATTGAAGATCCTATAACCGAGCTCAAAAGATTCTTTTTTTATTTTTTCTCTCCAACTCTCATATACCGAGACTCTTATCCGCGAATAACACCACATAGAAGATGGTGGAACATTGTGTACAATCTTCTAAATGTGTTTGGAACAATGTTTTATGTCTATTTATTATTACACACAATTTGCATTCCATATTTTAAAGAGTCATGGAACAAGCCTTGGGAAGTCAGATTTATCTTGACTTCTTGGTTCCAAATTATGCTTCCAGGCACTATGCTATTGGTTTTAATGTTCTTCGGCATCCTACACAGCTGGCAGAACCTATGGGCTGAAATAATGAGATTTGGAGACCGACAATTCTACACTGATTGGTGGAATGTGACTAGTTTTCATGCTTACTATAGAACGTGAAATATTGTTGTGCACGAATGACTATTTCAATACTTTTATCAAGATGTGTATAGATTCTCAAAAGGAAAAGTATCTCAGTTTGTTGGGTTTGTATTAGTTTTTGTTTATTCAGCTGTTATTCATGAGCTTATTATTGCTGTATCGATGGGATTTTTTTATCCAATTTTATTTGCTATGTTTGGAGGGCCTGGAGTAATATACACGTTCTTTTCAAGACAAGAAAAACGATTTTTAAATGTTTTTGTATGGTCAATGTTCCTAGTAGGCAATGGGCTTTTAGTCATGTTTTATAGCTGGGAATTTTTTGCAAGGCAGCAAATTGACCTTTATCCAAAATATGGAGTAATAGGGAAATTTATTCCTCACTCTTGGGTTGGAAGCTAGAATATAAGTAATATAATTAGGTTTATATATTAATGGGTTTATCTTTTTCTAAATGATGCAACAAGCTAATTAATATATAAGATTTACCTTTCAAATAATAAATATCGAAATTACTCTTTTATCGTAAGAAATAATAAATCAAAAATAGATAGATTATATCGTAGCTTTTTCACATATTTAATTAAAATTGCTCAAAATGTATTTTCAAATTATCTATATTAGATTGTTATTTCTTTCAATATCATCACAAAATTCCATTTTACATAATTTGTCAAACAGCAGAGGATTAATAGATTTTGGGTTTTATCAAAAACTCCTTATTAAAAAATAGATTAATATCAAACTATATAAAACCTGTTACAATAAAAGGTTTGACCTCATAAAAGCAAAAGCTGATATTTTTTATTAAGCCAGTTAAAAGTAAACATAAATGTCTTCCATTTATACCCCAATTCTAGAAATTCTAAATTAGATAATCAAGAGATGTACAGCATTACTGATGAATTCGTAAACATGTTAGTTCTACAGCAGCAAATAGTCAACCAAATCGTGGTTGCCAATAAGCAAATAAGTGATTCGCTTGACAATATCATTGAACAAATAAAATTGATAAATCATTCTAATTCGAGCCCAAGCCAGCCAAATTTGCTGGCCGATGAACATGCTCAAATAGACCAAATTTTCCAGTGGGCCTCAGCAAATAATAATTTCGTGCACTTCATCCAGCTCGCAGATCCTCTTCCTTCTGTGATCTACAAAGAAAAGGGTTTTGAACTGCGGGTATTTGTGGTTGATAAAAACGAAATTCAAATCCAGATCCCAAATACTCAAAAATTTAAGGTTTTGCTATTTAGCAGTGAAAACCCTCCCAAGCTATTAAAATTGAATATTTCAGGTAAAAAGATCATCAGAGGAACAACAGAATCTGTGATGTATTCCGATGGGTTTGTTTATTTCAGTAATGTTGTGATAAATGAAGTCACATCTCACTATACAAATGATGCCTTCTATTTAGTTATTATGGCAATGAACTCTACTTCAATCAAGCCTTTGGTTATTGGCAACGTAAGTGTAAAAGCAAGAAAAACTGGCCACATATAATTTTGAAGAATAACTTTAATAAAATTATTTGATAAGTTGGTAGTCAAATTTAACTGTAAATGTGCTTTGTCTTTAGATGATAAGTCGCTTAGAGATGCATTTGCTTGAATAAAAGTTCGCCACATTCAAAGAATGTTATAAATAATCCTTAACGAAATGTATTTATTTATCTCCAAAGCCATACATAACAAACTGCAGTCCTCTTTTTAATTAGCATACCAAGTGGGAGCATTTTTCCTGGTTCTTCCAGCAATTATAAGCTTCTCAATTTTTTTTTTAAATTAAGATTAGGGAAATGTTTGTGGAATATCGAGAAATATTTGAATTTAAAATTTTTTAGTCGTGCTCCTTTTCCTGTGCTATTAAAAGGTTAAAGTTAACAACTAAAAATTGCAATTAAACATCTAATCTCGCTGTGGATCATCAACTAATTTTTTGGAAAATGGCCACAGTCAAAGCTTCAGCTTTATTTTCGGCATGTGTTCGCCTAGGAGATCAAGCTGGAAGAGTCATAAGAAACGTTTGAAATAGCAGAAATCTCAATGCTTTTGATAAGTCCTATGATAATCCTTGCACAGCTGCAGATATAGGTTCCCAAAAGATCATATCAGCGACTCTTCTCAGATATTTTCCTGGGCTACAAATAGTTGGTGAGGAAACAATAGAAGTTAATGAAAACGAGTAAGACCTACATAGCTCGGTCGAAATTGAGCCAGAACCTTTGGAATTATTTTCTAATTCTGATAGAGATTTGGATATTCAACGAATTACAATATGAATTGACCCCTTAGATGGGACGAAAAATTTTGTAATGGGAGATTTGGAAGGAGTTACTACTTTAATTGGGGTCGCCTACGATGAAAATCCAATTTTTGGGGTCATTCATCAGCCATTTGGAGAGAATTATCCTTCTTATTTTGGAGGAGTGGATGTTGGAGTTTGGTATAAAACATGTTCAAATATCTCACAGTTCACTCCAAGCCTTTCAGATGACTTTTCAATTGCTTCATCTAGGCTTCATAAATCAGCACAGGCAAATGCATTATTGGAATTTTTACATCCTGACCGAGTTATATATGCGGATGGCTGCGGATTTAAATCGATTCTTGTTCTTAGAGGACAAGCATCAGTATATTTGGTAGATTCTCCTTTTACTTCTAAATGGGATATATGCCCATCTCTAGCTATAATGAGATCACTAAATGGCTATGGTGTTGATTTGTATGGAAACAGCTATCGTTTTGATAAAGAAACGAGCAAAGCTAATCCAAATGGGATCATTATTACACTTAATCAATCTCATTTGAACAGAATTATTGAAGGATGGAGAAATTTTGATAGAAGTAAATTATAATAACTATTTCATTCTTTGTTATGAAAAATTTGTTTTTATGCTTTAGCTAATCTGAGTCTTAAAAATTAAGCTCTTTGATATTCTTAATTTAATTTTACTATTTTACGCGAGAAACTCAGCCTTTGACTTTATTTAATTGCTCAAAAATATTGTCCTATATCATTTTTTTATCATCCTATTAAATGATGAATATAAATGTTTACATTTAATGACAATTTGCATTTTTTTAACATAATATATTACGTAAAATCTGTATCAATCCCTTTTATCATTTAAAAATCAATAGTTTTACTTCTGTTACTATAAAATTTGAATTTATTTCGCTACCATTTTGTCTTCAAGACGTTATTTTTTGTCTTTCCAGGCTTAAATATTAAATTATTTAATAATGGGTTGTATAGCACCAAAATCAAAAAACACACAAAAAAAAACATCTGATGACAATCTCAATTCAAAAAGAGATGGCTTTCAATCAAGCCGACTTATAAAGGTGGAATCCAAAGATCAACTAGCGTTTCATCCGTCACTTTTTGTAGGTCGGCGTAAAGGAAATATTGAGGAACATTATTCATTTGAAAAAGCGATATATGCAGGCTCATATGGAGAAGTCAGACTTGCTTCAAATAAAATTACAGGCTTGAAAAGGGCAATCAAAACGATTTCAAAAGAAAACATAGGTAAAGATACGAAGCTACGGGCTCGTTTCTTTACTGAAATTGAAATTCTTAAACAAATGGATCATCCTAATATCATAAAACTATACGAGTTTTATGAAGATGACTCGAATTATCATTTGGTGACTGAATATGTGCCAGGAGGGGAATTGTTTGATTATATTATCAAAAGCAAAATGCTGTCAGAACCAATAGCAGCCCAGTTTATGAGGCAGCTTCTCAGTGCTGTAGCATACTGCCACCAAAATAATATTGTCCATAGGGACTTAAAACCAGAAAATTTGCTGATAGATGCGCAATCTCATGAAGCAACTTTAAAAGTTATTGATTTCGGGTTATCTGCGTTTTTTGACTCAAAAGTGAGCATGACCAAGAAATATGGAACCTCATATTATGTAGCTCCAGAAGTTTTACGGAGGAGTTATAATGAAAAATGCGACATGTGGAGCTGCGGAGTGATTTTGTATATACTACTGAGTGGGCGACCTCCATTTAATGGAAGCAGTGGCCCACAAATTGTCAGAAGAGTTCAAAAAGGAGAATTTTCCTTTGATGGTTCGTCATGAGAAGGGGTCACTCCGATGGCAAAAAAGCTGATTACGAGAATGCTTGACTATGATCCAGGTACCCGAATCTCCGCAAATGAAGCTGTTCAAGACGAATGAATGATTTATCACGCCTCAAACCTCCCAAGAGACGAAAACATCGCTCAACTTTCTCTACAAAACCTCAAAACTTTCCGAGTAGAACAAAAATTACAACGCGCTGTTTTAACCTACATCGCGTCCCAAATCAGCAATAAAGAAGAAATCAAAAAGCTAGGCGAAGCTTTCAGAGATATGGATACAAATGGTGACGGAAAACTAAGCAAAGAAGAAGTACTCGAAGCCTTCTATTCTTTAGGTGGAAATGGATTCAGCCAAAAGGACATTGAAGATATCATAAAGCAAGTCGACGTGAATAATTCTGGTTACATTGACTATACAGAGTTTATCATGGCTACAGCAAGAAAAGAAAGCTTGTTGTGCATAGAAAACCTCGATTCTGCCTTTAGCGCCTTTGATGAAGATGGGAGTGGAAAAATCAGCGCAATTGAGCTGAAAAATATATTTGGAAAAGAGCTGAATGCTACGGATGAGGTCTGGAAAGATATGATCGCTGAGGTAGATGAGAATGGTGATGGAGAAATCGACTTGAATGAGTTCCGAACAATGATGTTACACATTTTTGATGGTAGATATTAATTATTTTAATAAAACTATAGTAAATGCAAGGACATAAAATTATTTTTGTTTTTGCGGTGTTGACGAATTTTGTTTACGCAAAACTGGCAGCCACTGGATGCGAAATGTTCAATTGTAAGCTTTCAACCCAAAAGTTCAGCAATAATACTTGTGTTTATTGAAACCAAAAGGCAGACAGTTATTATGTGCAACCATGCACTGGGAGTAATAGTTTTTGTCCACCAAACCATGATAGTAATAGCACATGCTTAGCACCTCAAAATTTCACTGGACAAGCATGGCCTGGAGAGAAGTGCAATACTACAGTAACCTGCAATCCTTATGCTACTAAAGGCTGTGTAAATGGAATTTGCAAAGGTGCAGGAAATGGAGACAGTTGCCAAGACAGCAATTCATGCAACCCAGGGCTTTTTTGTGATGGTAGTACCCATTATTGCTCTCCTCAAATCCAAATTGGCCAAATTGGTTGCAACTCAGATTTTATGTGTGTGAATGGAGCAGGCTGTGATTATACAGGAAACCCAGCCACAAGTAAATGTGTTGCTTATTTATCCGTTGCCCCTCACACTCAAGTGGCCCAATGCCAAGTCAATCAAAATCGTCTTTGTTCATCCTTAACATGTGCTCAGCTTAATGGGAAAAACTACTGCACAAACCCAGTCAAATCTTATGCTTTTCTCCCAATGGTATGTGATGATAACTCAGAATGCACCTCTACAACAGATACGTTCTTTGGGAATAACTTTGATTTAACTTCCTCTTGTGACTGTGCTTTGAATCCTAATGGTAATAAATACTGTGCGCTATTCCCTGGAGATCAGCCAGCCCAGCAATTTATAAGTCAACTATCATTGTGGTACCAAAGTACTGAAATGAATAACTGCAATACATTCAGAAGGCATAGTGATGGCTGCATGATGAGCTGGTGGGATGCAAAAAATACTGCGTATTACAATTATTACAATTTGAACTATAGAATGTATCAGTTTGTGCAAAATATGCCTGATTGCGTCGCTCAAGTGTATGCTCCAGAGTATTATTATGCAAAACAACAGTACCAGCAGTATCAAAATTAATTAAGATAATCCTTAAATAAAAATGCTTGAGCCTTATCTTGCAGAGCTGTATTCAAGAGGGATAATTTTGGCCTCTGGAAGTTGGGCAAGGCAAAATCTTTTAAAGCAAATTGGCCTGCAGTTTACAGTACAAGTGAGCGGATTTGCTGAAGACGCTGACTGAAGGAATTTTGAGAATCCTAAAGAATATGCACTTTTTAATGCAAGAAATAAGGCTAAATGCATTGAGTCTGACAGCATTGTGATTTCAGCAGATACAGTGGCTGAGGTTAAGGGGATTGTCCTGGAAAAAGCGGCTAATGCAGATGATGCTAGAAGAATGATAGGACTTTGGAATGGAGGGATATGTCTAATGCATACAGCAGTTGTGGTTAAAGGAAAAACCACAAGTGAAAGTGTATGTACAACAGAAATTGAGTTTGATACACTTTCAGATGAAGTTGTTGATTATTATATCAGAAGCGGTGAGTGGGAAGGAGCTTCAGGAGCTATTGTCGTGGAAAAGAAATGCTGCTCAACGTTTGTTAAAAAATACAATGGCTGCTTTAATAATGTTATGGGGCTGCCTTTAAATGTGCTTTGCAATTTGCTTATACAAGAAATTAAATATTCAAGATCTGAAAATAGCATATCTTAAAACTCACAAAATTTATTAATTGCATAGGAGAATCTACTTATTATTTTAAATAATCAGTTATGTAAAAAGACTCATTAATTGATTCCTCTTGCAAATAGCTGGTACTTTTCGAGACCATTATTTTGTATTTGATAATTTAATTTAAATTCAATGAACTCACAAAGCCAATACTCAGATTATACCTATAGTTCAGGCCGAAATGTGAGATTTGAAGACCTTTGTGCTGAAAATTCAAGTAATGAACAATCCAATAGGATAATCCCTCCTTCTCCTCTCAGATCAAGTCTATCTTTCATGGATGAAGATCCTCAATCAGTCTCAGATAGCCGCTCTCAAGTATCCAAGCTTCAAGAAAAGCTCAGCAAATGCATCCAAAACGCAAATGATTCCCACAAAAAAGCCTCAAACCTTATCATGCTTCTAGATCACGAAAAAATTGAATTCCTCAAACTGGCGGAAAAAGCAGCTAACCAAGAATACAAAGAGAAGAGTTTTTCTGTTGAAAAGCACAGAGAAAAAGTGTCACTTGTACTAAATGACTTAAAATCTCAAGAAAAAAACTTGTTAAAAGAGATGAATTCACTTCATGGGCCATCTGAAGCTTATATTTCTTTAGCATGAGAAAAGCTTGAAAAAATCAATGAGATATTAAACGGAGAATCTGTGAGGATTCCTAAGGTCAGTTTTGAGATTGAAATAACTTCTAGAAACGCAATTGAGGATCTAAAAGAAAGATGCTATTTATTATCTAAAGAATGTGATAGACTAAAAGATGGGATGCGGACTGTAGAGTATACCCCAGATACAGCAAGGCATGGTCCAAAGCGGTCTATCCGAGATATGGAAAATGAACTTTCTGAGCTAAAAGAGTCTCACGATGTACTTATGAGCGAAAAGAAAAAAGTTGAAGAAGATAATGAAAAACTGTCCAAACTTTCGTATAATGACCAAGAACTAGATCATTATGTAACACACAAGATTTTCGACCTCATCAAAATGCTGCAAGACTTTTCTAACCCCAGAATTGAATCTGACTCTTGACTTGCTTATAAGTCCACCTTTAAAGAAGAAAAACCAGTCCCAGACTCAATTTCTCATCTTAAATGTATAGAGGACTTAGAAAGGCTCGAACAAAGTATTGTTTCAACTCTGAAGTTCCAACAAGACAAAATCAAATTTAAAGACCAAGTCAGCGAAAAACTTTTGGCATCTCTTAAAAAGTCAAGCATAGAAGAAGCCCGGTCTTTGAATATGAAGCAGCAAACTCTACAAGAAGAAATTAGACAAGAGGAACGATTTCTAATCCAAAGAGAAATAGACAAATTATCATCAACCACCAATAACTTATCAAAAGAAAACCAAAGGCTAAAAGAAGAAAATGATAATCTTAAACAAGCTTTAGATGAAGAAAATTATCGATATGAAGAGCTTAATGAGAAATATATAAATTTAAAGCTAAACCAAGAACAGGAAATCGAAAATGCATTGAGATCACAAGAGTATACCTTTGAGCAGAAGTTTAAAAACTTGAAATCAGAAACTCAGGACATTTTGATTGGCGATGACAATAAATGGAAACTGAAATCTGAAAGACTGGAAGAAGAACTGAGAGATGTCAAAAAGCAGCTTGAAGAAAATACAGAAGGGAGAAATCCTCAGTATGAAAGAGAGCTGCAGTATGTAAGGACTATTTATAATGATAAATATGAAGAGCTTTTCAGGATAACGACTGCACAAATAAATGAATTAGAGCAGAAACTTAAAGAAAATGAACACAATAAGCAGGCTGTTATTGATTTAGTATGCAGCAAAATCAGAAAAGAAGAGCAGGAAATAAGAGAAAAAGAGTTCCAGAGGATAAATCAGCTACATACAAGAGAGCTGAAGCTGCTGAATAATGAATTTGAAGAATTCGTTATGAAAGCTCAAGCAGAAACTAAAAGATTAGCTATTATAGTAGACCAAGCACTATTAAATACAGAATCCACTGTATTAAAAGGTGTTCAATCAGAAATCAGAGCTTTGGAATCCCAGCTGTCCCAAAAGCACAAAAAATCTAAAGAAGATTCATTATCGCTTTCTTACAGCGCTTTTGAAGACTCAGCACAGTTCGGCGAAAGTCAAAAAGTCTGCAAACGATGTGGGATGAATGACAAAACAAGCCGAGAGTGCAAGTTTCACCCATTTCTTGTCACTGCTGGAAGCGGAGATTTTTTATATGGAAAAGAATGGCATAAATGCAGAGAAAGTGGGCATGATCAAAACACGCCTCCCTGTATGACCTGCAAAACACATTATTATGGAATGGATAAAGAAGGGAAAAACTCATTTATCAAAATTTGTGAAGAGTTTAATCCAGAAACTATGACTTTTATGGACGGATTTAAGAAATCTCCCCCTCAAGAATCTTCAGCTGAAATGAGCTCATATAAAGAGCTCCCCATTTCAATGCCGCTACAAAAGCTTGATGCTGCTTTATTTTATAGTGAGAGAAAACAAGAGCAGTATGATAAGCCAAGGCTAAACTCTGAAAAGGTGTCTGCTACTAAAGAATTAGAAGGCTACTTATCTAAATATAGATCTTAATTATATTTATATTTAAAATACACGAAAATAAAGTCTATTTAAAATTAGCGATTTTATAGTAATTAATCGTTATGATTTAAAATGGGTTCCAATGTTTCAGGAATTTGCTCAAAGCCACCTCCAAAGTTTATAGAAGAGCAGGTGTCGCTGTATGAAAGTGCAGATTTAGATAGACTCACCATGAAATTTGATGAAATCACACAGAATCCTAGCATCGCTGATCTGGAAAATGAGTTTGGTCCCTTCCAATTTGAGTATAATTATTATGTTGAAATTGAAAGAGGCTTCAACCGAGTCGAATGCAATTATGAAAATAATAATCAAGTAATGAGATATATCAGCGAAGGTCCTTTGCTAGGAAAAGATGAAAAAGGGACATGGATTTATATTGGTGAATGCTTGATAAATTCCAAAACAAGGGACGGCAGAGGGTATTTAGTATATATTGAAGAAAAGTCAAAGTTTCAAGGCTACTTTAAAGACGACAAAATCAATGGGAGAGGACGACTTTGTTCTCCAGAAAAAATTCTTGAAGGAGATTGGTATGATGGAAGATTGTATGGAGAAGGAAAAGAAAAATCAAGAGATAAATCAAGCTATAAAGGATCATATAAAGATGGATTATATGATGGTCTGGGAAAATCTGAACACAGCGATGGGTCTGAATATTCTGGAGAGTTTCTCAGAGGAGAAAGACATGGATATGGGGAATATAATTGGAATGATGGATCTGTTTATCAAGGAGATTGGAGAGAAGGGAAATTTCATGGGATTGGAAAATATACAGATTCTATGGGAAATGTATATGAAGGAGGATGAAAAGATAATAGAATGAATGGATATGGAGAATATTCATGAGCTGATGGAAGAAAGTATAGGGGAAATTATGTTGATGACAAGAAACATGGATATGGAGAAATTTATTGGCCAGACGGACAAGTATGGAGAGGGAATTGAATAAATGGAAAACAGCATGGAAAAGGCGAGTACAGGAACAATGGAAATAATAAGATTGGCACATGGCATCATGGGGTCTTTGTTTCATGGGATTAACTGGATTTTTTATTTTGCTTATGATAATATTTTTCGAAATATATTATATTTGTTTCTCTATTAAATTTATCAGCAAATATATATAAACCTCTATTTAAAAATTTTAAATGTTTGTGGGTTGCTGAGGAGGAGGAGGAGGAGGTCCAACAGAGAAAACTAATCCACATGTGCATGATACATATGGAGCACCCATAGGATAAATCAGAGTTGTTCTACATAAACTGCACTTAATTTGGCCAATAGGCTGCACAGCCGTCATTGTTCCGCACATTGGGCATTTTACACAAAGAGCTCCAAGGGGATAGCTTAGTAGTGCTCTACAGCCAGCACATGGAATCACCTGTTGTTGGGGAGGCTGAGCTGAGATCGATTGCTGCGCAGTAGGTGCAGAAGCTTGGTTCTGAGGAGTTGATAACGCTGTCATATTTGGATAACTTGAACTTTGAGTCTGTGAAGGATAATTTTGAAAATTATTTACTCTTGTCGAATCATAGCTTCGTGCTTGTGGATACACTGGCTTCATTTCTGTTCCTTTTGTTTCTTCTATTTCAAATTTCTCAAGGAGAGGAGCTCGGATACTTCTTTTCTCATCCATTTTTAATTTTATTATCTAAATTCTGTTTCGAATGTTCCCATGAATTCAGATTTACTTGATTTTATCTCAAAAATCAATATTTTATATATTATTTGCCAAAAAAACCAGCTAAACTTATTTTTATTAAATAATCTGCTCTCATTAAAATTAATATTAATAGCGCATAATTCTAATTTAACCTAAAATGTAATTTCTTAATAAATCTAAAATGGACTTTCAAAGAATCATGCAGCAGCAGTTCAACATGAGAGGTCAAAATCTCGGTGACGTTCCAATGGTAGATACAGCTGAACAAATCTACATTTCTTCTCTTGCGCTTCTCAAAATGCTGAAGCATGGCCGAGCAGGTGTGCCACTTGAAGTCATGGGACTATTGCTAGGAGAGCTAGTTGATGAATATACAGTCCGTGTAGTCGACGTTTTTGCAATGCCTCAGTCAGGAACTGGAGTAAGCGTTGAGTCAATAGATGAAGCTTTCCAGATCAACATGACTGAAATGCTAAAGCAAACAGGGCGGTCAGAAATGGTCGTAGGATGGTATCACTCCCATCCTGGCTTTGGCTGCTGGCTTTCAGGCGTTGATATGAATACCCAACAAAGTTTCGAGCAGCAGCTTGCTAGAGCAGTCGCTGTTGTTATTGACCCAATTCAAAGTGTTAGAGGCAAAGTTGTGATTGATGCTTTCCGATTAATAAACCCACAGCTTTCTATGAGAGGAATGGAGCCTAGACAAACCACTTCAAATATCGGACACGTTGCCAAGCCTTCTATTAGTGCTCTCCTGCATGGACTTAACAGACATTATTATTCAATCACCATCAACTACAGAAAAAACGAGCTAGAACAATCAATGCTTCTGAACCTGCAAAAGCAAAAGTGGGTACAAAAGCTAAAGGTTGAAGATTTCATGAAAAGAGAAGAAGAAAACTTAAAAATCATTGAAGAAATGGTCACTCTTGCAGAAACCTACAACAAGTGGATCCAAGAAGAAATGAAAAAGACCAAGCAAGAAATGGTTGTGAGCACAGTCGGAAAACTTGACCCTAAAAAAAGGCTAGAGCATGACGTTGACCAGCTGATGACCAATAATATTTTGCACTCACTGTCATCTATGATCGATACAGTAATCTTCTAAATAAGCACTTCTTTTAATTTAATATAAATAAATGAGTTGGATTGGTCACTGGCCTTCATGGAGAAAAAGCACACTTAGAGGCACTGGAGAGCTCCTTTGGAAAGCTGTCAGGGCTTCTTATAAAATCGACAGGATTGCTGTGCCACTTTTGCTTCCACCTGCGATATTTTTGACTTGGATTAGTGGATCTAATTGGGTCACCGATAAAGATAAGAAGAATCCTTATGTAGAAGAAGTCTTGAAAAAGAAAGCTGAAGGTAAATATGATGGAGAGGTCATAGGCATTAGGCCGCATCATTATACTTAATCAAAGAGGTTTCTTTAATTAGATTTTTAAATATATGAAATTCTTATAGGATATATGACTTTAGTTCTCGATAATGGTGCTTACACAATAAAATTAGGAATCGCAGACAGTGAGCCGCAGGTGTATTATAACTGTATAGGGAGGATTAAGAAGGAAGTCATTGTGGCACCAAGATCAATGAACGGGGTTAATGAAGTCATGAGACCTCATGAAAGAGGAGTATTGGTAGATCCTGGGTTACAGTCAAAAATATTTAAGAAAATACTTAAAGGATATGTCTGCTCTGATCTTGATTTAGTAATTTCTTGCCCTGCTTATACTCCGTTTACATGTAGAAAGCAACTGGACGAAATCGTGTTTGAAGAATATGAGTTTAAGAGCGAAATCAGGGTACCATCTGGATATACAGGCACTGGAATTATTATTGATTTAGGATTCTCTGCTTCCACTGTTATTCCATATTTAGAAGGATTTCCTATCAATTCTGCAATTACAAGAGTAAATGTAGGAGGAAAGCTTCTTACTAATTATCTAAAAGAACAAATTTCCTTTAGACAATATGATATGAGGGATGAAACTTGGCTAGTTAATTTAGTCAAAGAAAAACTATGCTCTGTCTCCATAAATTTCATGAATGAATTGAAAATGCTTCGGTAAGTTCTAAGATTAGAAAAAATAAATCATTAGAAAGATACTATGTCTTACCTGAGTTTGGAGATGAAGGCCATGAACTACAGCCTGAAGAATCAAAAGAAGGAAAACAAGTACTTACAATGGGAAATTTGAGTATTGCTGTCCCAGAAGTATTGTTTAGGCCTTCAGATATTGGACTGACTGATGCAGGAATTGGAGAAGCCATTTGGATGGCTATGCAATCTGTACCGAGTGTTTATTGGGAAGATCTGACAAATATTTTGCTTATTGGGGGATCAGCGAATTTTCCAAATATTGAGAATAGATTAAAGGATGAGCTGCGGGCTATTTCTAGTGCTGAATTATCTTTTAATTTCATAAAGCCTGAAAAGTAAGCTCTAATTAGTCCTTCTCTTTGGAATTGGCAAAGCCTTTCAAAAGTATCAGAGGTAAGGAAAGGTGTAACGAAGGAAGAATACTTTGAAATGGGCTCAGAATATATTGATTGGAAGTTTCAGTATAGTTAATTTTAATTAATTATATAAAAATTTAATAATATTTGAGAAAAATATTCTATGGCCACCTATTAGAGATTTTTATTATTAAGCAAAATAAAGGCTTCCTCTAATCTATAGCTGAGAAATTTATTTTATTTTATTTCAAAATTTAACATATTAAAAATACCGCCATAACAGCACTTACACATTCAATTATAAAACTCCCTGAAAGAGAGCTTGCAGGCTCTCCATTAGAATACACCCCATAATCTCTTCATGTTGTAGACAAACATGATGGGATATTCCCTTGCAAATAAGGATAGTTCACGCTTACAAACTCCCAATATATTTGTCTAGGCCAATCTCCATCTCTTGCAGCTTCTCTTCAATTAACCATAGGCTCATCGCTATAATGCAATTTGCAATAAGCCTGCCCATCTGTATTCATTCCACACAAACAAGTGCTATAATCGCTTCCATCTGCAGAAATACAATCATTATTAGTGCTACAGCTTTTTGGCAAAGTCCCTGCAGTTACCACAGCAGATTTACATGTAAAATACTCTCCATTAATAACTAAAGGTCCACCAGTAGTGCAGGCTCTTTCGTCTGTTGCGTTTTGACCTGCTTGGACTGAATATTTTAAAGTGCAGATTTTCTGGCTACAAATGTAACCGTCTATACAAGGCGTTGAATCTACCGCACAGTTTTCGCCGTATTTTAAGCCTGTTACACAAGTACAAGTACCATAAGGGCAATAGCATACTAGATTCTTATCTCGGTCACAAGTGCTTACTAAGCCATAAGGATCGCATGGGTCTCCTTTGCTAACTACGGAATATCCATAATAATCCTGCTCACTGCTGGCATCTCATAAGCTCTTATCAATCCAATATTCACATTTTAACGAAGTAGATGTTGAAATATGGCTTGGATGAGGGCATGTATAATTTGAATATGAGCAAGGCTTGAGGCTGTAGTGATCTGACATGAATTCAATGCAGTTTGATGATGTGGTATTAATTTTCCCGTCACAAGCCATTTGGTAACATGATAAGGAAAAGGCTAGAGGGATAATGATTATAAATGCAAAAATTTTCATTTATTAATTTTAAAACGAATTTAATATAAAATAAAGGCTTTTTATAAAAAGCTTAAAAGAAATAAGCAATTACTTTTTTTAAATAACTATATCAGTCTCTTTTTACGAAGAGCCGGTGTCTTTGACCTTTTTGGCTGCATTCTTTTATCTTCAGTCTTAGGCTTGCTAGGGGTAAAAGATCTGACTCTGACATCTTTTTGCTGTTTACGTGGATCAAGCAATAGGCTTGCATCATCATGTGACGCAGATACTTCTGGGAGATATTTCAAATGCTTATCAGATGCCGCGACTCTTTTAATTCCTCTACTAATTCTTGGTGGAGAAGGAGATGGGCTTTTTATTAGTCTATCATCTATAGAGCTACGTAAAGAGTCATTTTCTTCCACCTCATACTCCAGCTCTCTTCCTTCGATTTTTTTCATGATTTGTGAATAATCGTTATCTGAGACTTCAAAGCTACTGGGTTTTCTATTTATTTCTTTTTTATTTTTCGCTTCATCTGTGATGCCCATCAGATCATTAAGCGTTACATGTTTGCTGCCATCTCTTGCAGAATTAATAATATCAAACACAAGCTGTTCACGCTTGCTGATTGGGACTCCTTCTTCTTTGAAGAGGTCTAAGAGTTCTAATTGATTAACTCTTTTATGGATTAGAGTTTCCAGTCTTCGCTTTATCCTTCGAGCCAGTCTTGGGCTTAAGCAGCCATTTTTGGAGACTTCCATTTCATTGATCCTTTTTATTATTTTTTTCTTTGTTTTTTCGTTTAATAAGCTGAGCCTTGACTCTCTTGTTTCATCAGATAGCCTTCCTAAATCAAAGCTAAAATATTCTGGCAGCGGAGCTGCCAGTGGTGAAGGTGGGTCTGAGTTGAGCTGACTTGGGTCTACTATTTCATAGTATTTTTTATCAACTTCTGTAGCAACTTCTATCAAACTTTTAGCTACCCCTTCAAGGGTGTTAACTAGAAGCTGAATATGATTGTTAAGTTTATCCTCGGTTGAATCTCCAGGAGCTGCCTCATTATGCATAGTGGAATTCAATGAATCTAATCCATTCCAATCCTCATTGATAGGCTTATATTTTATTTGTTCACTTAAAACTTCATTAGGAACCAAAGGTTTCAAAGCCTTTCTCAGCTCAATATCCAATCCTTTCAAAAATTGAGTAAATTCTAAGTTGCATCTTTCTCTATATTCTTTAACAATTAAGCTGACTTTTTTGATTTCTTTCGTTACAAGTTTATTATTTTCAACGATTTCTCTTTTCAACTTCATTAAATCTCCTTTTAAATCACTAATAAGCTTAATTTTCGGCTTACTTTTCTGTTTTTCTCTATAAACCTTATACAAAGCTCTATCTTTTTCATAGAGCTTATAGATTAAATTAGTAATTTCTTCGAAAGAGGTCAATTCTACAGCAACTTTTGATGGACTCTACATAAAGTTTACAGGCAAGGTTTCAAGCTCGATTTTATCAAGAACCCTTATAAGTTCTTTATGGTACAAAGCAATCTCTTGGTTGAGCTTTCTAATTTTGTGAGAATATTCCATGTTTTAAACTTATTCTTACAATTATAGATGGAAAAATATAGCGAATCAGAAGAAACGACAAGAAAAGTGTTTCAGCTGCTTGATGTGGTAGGGAATATGTAGAACAGAGATAGAATTATTTGTTTAGAAGATTTAAAAACAATTTTTAGATCAATACATTTGTATGCGCCATTAAATGCTTTGAAAACGATATTACTTGATGCTGGAGCGGCAAAGATCTCTTTTAAGCAAGTATAAAATAGGTAGTTTAGAAAATTGAGAGTGGAGAAAACTGATTGCGAGCTTAATGTGTTGGCTGATTTCAAAAAGTATGAAGATAGAGACCATCGGTGCTATATAACTCAAGAAAGCTTGAGAAGAACTTTGTATGAGGAGCATATTGATATAAAAGATATCGATGAAATTGCTCAAGAGTTTTTTAAATGCGATAAAAATCATGATGGGGCTATTAGTTATAAAGACCTATATGACTATGCATTAGGAAACATACCTGAAGAATGACTTGAATGGATTATTAATAAGTAAGCGATATTCAGCCACGAACGGGAAGTTGATCATGAAATCATTTTCAAAACAATTGAAGAAAATGGCTTCAATGTTTTGTCTGCCAGAAATTTTCTGCAAAATTACATTCAAGAGAAAAACAGCAAAAAAGATAGTATTGTTTCGTAATATAAATTTATATTAATATAAAATACTACAATATAGTCGATAATAGTCTTATGCACCAAATTTTCAATTATAGAAATTGGCAAGCAAACCCACAAATTTGAAAAAAAAGCTGTCATAAAATATAAACTAATAATTTATTATTCCCTTAGCTTTAAGAACATTCTTTTCAGCACTCTTGCTTCATACGCAACAGTTTTCTTTTCACTGTTTGTGTCAAGTGGATTAATTTCAGTTGGAATAGCAGTCCCATACATCTCAGCAGCATCCAAAAAGAGCAAAATTTCTGCAAGTGACGCATCAGGAAGAACAACCATATGTTTAGCCATTGCTTCAATTAAAGAAAGGAAGCATCTTTTTGCATAAAACCATGTATCAGTACCTAATTTTTTATTATATGGCTCTAAGCTTCTCACAATTCTTGAAATCCCAAATTCAAAATTCCCTTTTGAGCAATACAAAGTTCCAATAACAAGATTCACAATGCAGAGATGGAATAATTGCTGTTCTGGGTTTTCATAGCTTACTTTTTCCTCTTCTTTTTCAATTTTCCTCATAAGCTCTTCAGCTTCATCATTCTGAGAGTTCATGATATAGCTGACACACAAGTTTGCGAGAACAATAGCAGTCAAATCAAGCAAATTTTCTTCATATCTGCTGACGACTGGCTCATAGTATCGGATTGCTTCGATAAATCTGTTCTCTTGCATGAAAAAGACGTGAGCAACGTTTAGCTGCCAAGTTTCGTGCTCAGAGCAGAATTCAGCTGACTGTCTAAAGAGTTTTTCGACCATTGAGTAGTTTTCTTTATCCCAGTAAATTTTAGCTTGGGCCATAAGTACTGGAATGTATTTTTCTAGAGCTAAATCGTATTCTTTGAGAGTTCTTCGGATTTCATCATTATCACGGGCTATTCGGGCGTCTTGGATTTGCTTTGTGAATTTTCTTAACTGGTCAATATTATTGTTTGCAAGGTTGTCAAATTTACGATAGGCTTCTTCTGGGGAAGTTTGGCACATAATTAAAGCATCGAGGTATTCGAAGTCTTCATTTGATAAGCATTTATAAGTAAGTTGAGCGTTTTCAGCTAAGACATCTGCAGCAAGATCAAAATAATTGTATTTGCAATACAAAATCAGTAAGTTTGCAAAAGTTTCAACGGGGAATGGCGGATTTTGTAGCAAGAAATTGAATTTTCTAAATCCGACGGTTGGGTCAGAGTCCATATTCATAAGTGCTTGGTTATGAAGTGTAACTGGATCTAATTCTTCTTCACTTCTTGGAGGCATGTCCAAGAGCGCTTCTTTAGCAGCTGCTATATTTTTTGTCACATATTCTATTGCAGCCTTTAAATTAAAAGCTTCAATAAGTGCAGTCTCTTTAAGAATTTGTGTATTTCCCACACTTTTGACTTCAACTCCTTCCGCATTGCTCCCAACTCCTAGTTCAGGATGCTCTCTTACCCCTTTTTCAATGATTTCTGCAATAAATTTCAAGCACGGTGCCCACTGTTTGAGCTTATAATGGCACAAGGCAACATTATATGCTAAATCACACTGATACCCTATCTGGTTGAGCGCTTCTTGGAACTTGACCCTTGCATCTTCATACTTTTCTTCCTTATATAAAATTGCAGCTTCAATAATAATGACTTCAGGGTCATTTTGAGCACAACTGGCAAGTACACTTTTGGCGTGGCCTAATTCGTCTTGTTCATAATAAGAAGCAGCTTGCATAAGGAGAATTCTTTGAGCTGATTGGTTACTTTTAATCATGTTCAATGCTGTCATGGCTTCTTCGTATAAAGCTCCTTTGTATAAGCTTTGAGCATGATAAACGCGATAATCTTCGACGTCAGGATAGTAGCGAACCAGCTGCTCGTACATTGTAGCCGCCATGCGATAATCTTGGAGGTTATAGTAACAATATCCAAGCAGTGAAAGAGCGGCACGTGATCTGGGAGATAGCTGAAGCTCTTTGTTGAGAATAGTTACTACTTCTTCTAACCGACCTTCTCTAATAAGAGTGTAAACTGTTGCAGTGTATTGCCCATCTTGAATCTGTCGCACCTGCATTTAAATTATTATAAGAGCTATTATTCTTAATCAGCTAATTAGGATTTTCTAATAGCTAGTATCATAATGAGCTAAAGCTATAGCAGAGAGGCAACTATTTTATTCTTATGTGAAATGCATAACTGTTTTAGCTTAAAAATCGAAATTATAAAACGAACGAAATGGTGTGCATCCATTTTAGAAGAAAGCACCCTATCCTAACTTAAGGATTGAGATAAGAACTAAAAATGACAATAAAGCAATATATCCTAATATACATCTTATGATACTTTATTCTAATCCATCTATTAACTATCTTTGCTTCAAATAAAATAATCCCTTTGCGTCTTTTTCCCATTCTGTTTCACTCATATTAGGTTCTTCCAGGAATCTCATGAAAAACTCCCCTATTTTGTAAACCTTTGACCTTTTTCCTGTATACAGAGTTAAAGTTGTTTCTTTATATAAGGTGGCAAAGATATTAGACATATGAACAATATCTCCACTCTTTAATTGGCTTCCAATGTCTCCAAAGAAATTGCACTTAATAGATCCGGAGTGATCGGCTACAAGGAATTGATGAATGACATCTCCACTTTTTAATTCAATGTTGCTTATTTTCTCTAATAAAATGACTCTCACTTCTATGTTCTTATCATTAGGAGTAATAGAGGAAATCGAGTGTGTTGGAGTTGTGTTCCAAAGTTTATAGTGTAGTCCTGATGCCATTAAATAATTAAGTAATTGGGATATATACAATTATCAAACTAAAATCAAAATAAAATAATAAAAGGTCTAAGTGAAAAAAGTTAATTAGTAGCTAAATGATTGTAAAGATTTCTATTTTATATACAAATTCTATTGCATTCAGATATTGTTTTCTTAGGAGATAAAAATAGCACAGCCTTTATGATTTATTGATTATTTTGCTACTCTAAAAAGTAGATAATTTCTTGGTATAAGTAATTGTAAACTGAGCAACAACTGTCAGCAATATTTGATAAGGATTAAAGTAGGATGAAGCCTTGACATTTAATATTTCAAATCAGGCTGAAGAGAGAAGAGAAAGCAAGAATTAAATGATAAGAAATGATAATTGAAATTAATAAAGATTTTTGCTGGATTTTGAGAAAAAAGAATACTTTTGATTGTGGTTTGGGAAAGGTTTTTAGGAAAATAAGGAGACTTAACTAATATTATAGTCATGCTATCGCAGCCTAAGCCGCCAGTGCTTGCAACATCAGGTGCAAGACATCTATCAATGACCTTTTCAACTGCATCTCCTAAATCAATACCTTCAGCAATGTTTTTATAACAAATCTCAACACACTGTTGGCAAGTCAAATATCCCAAATCCCTACACATGCCAATACAATGAAATCACACTCAGGTCTAAGCTCTTCAACTTTAATATCAGAAAAGCGGTTACCATCTGTTCTTCAGGAGCTAGCTCTGCATTTTTTTATACTCTAAATCACCAATCGCTCTGCTTAAATTTAAATTTCCCATAACTCTTCCATCTTCTACGCTACTTCCTGCCCTTGTGATCCTATCCTTTTGGATCTGATTGTCAGGCTTATGATCTTGTGACATTTCAATGACCCTTCCTGCATTAACTAATACACATCTGGAATCTACATATAATTTGTTGCCTTTAATTAAAGCTACCACTGATGTATAGCCTGCTAAAGAGTCTGCATCATCAACAAAAACTTGATAATCATAAGGAAGATCACGCTGCAGTCTGACGAATTCACGCTGGACTTCTTTAGTTGTTAGAAGCTGGTCCATTTTCAGATAAGTTTCTTGTAAAGCGGCGTTAAACGATTTGTTTTGATAGTTACGATTTGCTAAATGCTCTTGGCAAATGACAATCTACAAATTTGGCAACTTCTTTATCGCCATGCCCATCAAAAACTCCAAAACGCATTGCATCTAGACCCAGATTAACTTCTGTGATTTGTGGATCTTCCATGCCTATTCTCCATCCTTGCATTTCTGATGCTGCAAAACTGACTCGATCATTTTGACCTTTAATTGTATGTTTGTCAGTTTTTGGTGAAGAAAAGTATGCACCCAGAAGGAAAATAAGGAGACAAGGATGATTCGATGACGAGTGATTAGAGAGAAAGAGAAGTAGAAAGAGTTATAAAAATATTTGATTTTTAATAAAATTTAGATAATAACACCTGATTAAGAAATGTTTGTTAAATTTAAGTGTTTAACTCACTAAGATGGACTTTCCCATTTATTCCTTCTTGACTTGACCAATGACTACGAGTTTTACGTGGACTTGTTGTTTAGGCATATTTTTTATAAAGTAAGTTATACTTTTCCATTTTTATTTTAAAATAAGCCAATCAGATCAAAGTTGTGAAAAGTTTTAATTCAGTGTCGTTTTTAAAAAATTTCACACTTAAGACGAGAAAATGGCGAAGCAGGATAAAGCCTTGACATTTGATATTTCAAATCAGGCTGAAGAGAGAAGAGAAAGGAAGAATTAAATGATAAGAAATGATAATTAAAATTAATGAAGATTTTTGCTAAATTTTGAGAAAAAGAATACTTTTGATTGTGATTTTGGAAAGGTTTTTAGGAAAATAAGGAGACAAGGATGATTCAATCATGAGTGATTAGAGAGAAAGAGAAGTAGAAAAGGTATAAAAATGTTTGATTTTTAATAAAATTTAGATAATAACACCTGATTAAGAAATGTTGTTTAAATTCAATTATTTAACTCACTAAGATGGACTTTCCCATTTAAGCTTCCTTCTTTCCAGATTCGACGTGACCAATAACGACGACTTTTACGTGGACTTGTTGTTTAGGCATATTTTTTATAAAGTAAGCTATCTTAAAATAAGCCAATCAGATTTCAGCTGTGAAAAGTTTCAATTTAATGTCATTTTAAAAAGATTTCACACTTAAGACGAGAAATGACGATTCTAATTACTTTTTCTTTAGAACATAAAATTTTCCAATTTGGAGTTAATATTAAAAATAAATATAATTTTTTCTATGTTAACAAAATTTTATACAATTTCCAATTGAAAAAATAGAACTTTTATTTGTCAATTTAAAGAGGAGCAGTTATAAAAATCATCTAATTAGAACAAACTAGATGCTTTAAATCATAAAAATATTAAAATCTTTAGATTTAAAATTAGCTTTAGTTTGCCATTTTATGAAGAATCTTATTCTTATGAATTCAAATTCAAGTTATTTACAACTTAATAGCAAAGCACGCCTTTTCTGTTCGGCTTCCCTTCTGAAATTTTCCCTAAGCGCTGGATCAACTAAGCCAGTTCGAGGATCAGTACCCAACAGTCTTCTAAAAAGTAAAATATGAGGTTCTGGTGAGTATAAATCATAATGAACCCATCCTTTGCTTTGAGCAATTCCAAGCTTTCTTCATTCTTCATCGCTAAGAAGGCCTTTATCTTTCAGCTCAGGACCCCTTTCTTTTGGTAATTTTACTTGGCGATACTCATACTCATCATCAAAATACTTTTCAGAATATTCAATATGATCCTTGGTCATTTCAAACAAAAAAATATTTAAATTTGAATTTAATTTTTTTCAAAAATCATGTTTAAAAAGCATTTGAACTATTTAATACAATCTAATCTTAATAAATCAAAATTTAAAAAGTTTATAGGATTGAAAAATTATAATTATATTTAATAGATAGAGAATTTTAGATATAGAATTTACCTTTGTTTTACCAAATAGATAATCCTATTTGTAATATATCCCTCTCTAGAACATCTATGATATATTAAAAGTAGCTTTAAGAAATCAAAATTATTAAATTAAAAGTTATCCCCCATTTTATAAACTAAAATGAGCAGAAGGTCTGAAATTGAAGATTTATCCACTTTGCAAATGACAAACAAAAAAAATAAACGAAGGTCAGAAGATACCACCATCACTCCTCGAAATTTAAAATCTCTCCCTAAAACTCTGGTTCGGTCTGAGCCCAAAATCGAAACAGATACCGCGCTTTTACAAAATTTAATAGATGGGATGAGCAATATTACAAAAATAAAAGATTTCGAAAGGCTTGACAATTTAATCACTCGGCTGAGATACCGCAACCTATTAAGAAATATCGACCCAGATTTACTCCAAGACCTTGCCTTAAGAATTAAAACAATAATTGAGCCAACGCTCAGAATTAATTACACAACTGAATATTTAGAAGTCTGCCAAGAAATTTCTCCTTATCTAGAACCAACAAAAGTGTACTTAAATTTGGCTGGGTCTCCTTATATAGACAATAAAGTATTGGTCGACGAAACCATTGAAATTATCATGCAAATAATCAGAGACTCATTTGAAAAACTGCTTATACCTTTAGCAAATTTATCCAATAAGCAAAGTGCGAAATTGCTTGCTGACATGAAGCTGCAAAACTGTATGGCAAATTTGTGTGGGATTCTTGAATCTCTTTCAGGGCTCATTACAAGGGGGTGTCTTCAAGACTACTGGCTAATGGCAACAACTAATATTTTATTGAAGATTCTATTTACACAAGGCCTTGAAATGCTACAATTATCAGCCGCCCAAACTTTATCATCGATATTTGGGTTTTATTCTAAAATGAGAGATCAAATTATTGATGAAATTATCCAAAATCTCCCTTTAATGACTGCAGATCCAAACCAAGCTATAGGCTCAAAAAGTAAAAAATTGGTCTCCAGGGACTATCCTGTATATTCAGACCTCTCAATTAGATTTTGCTCATTTTTAGTTGTACATGTTCTACAAAGCTCATGCCTTTTAAGCAAACCAATCAAGCCTGATGGAAATTTAGACTGTGAAGTTGTGCTGACACAGTATGAAGAATCAATGAAATTAGTCCAGTATTTCTGCACTAATTTGGCTGGAAAATGCTTAAAAAGTTCAGGCGGCAGCCAGGACTACCGCATTTTCCTTGAAATTTTTATAAATGACATATTAAAGATCACATACTGCCCTGAGTTTCCGCTGGCTTCTAAAATACTTGGGTGTATAATTCTACATCTTTTTTCAATGGTTTCTAAAGGTCCATCTACAGGAAATTTGCGATACTATGCAATAGAAAGGCTATCAGATGTCGCCAAAAGTTTCAGATCTGACATAATGCAAATCCGAGATTCTCCAATAGTTCCTCACAACATAATCCCTATGCCTCAAACCCAGCATCCTTCAGATAACCCTAACAGCTCTCTTTGCATATGCAAAAAAGGCTGGTCTAACAGTTCCTGTGACATGGTACAATGTGAAAGCTGCTGAAAATGGTTCCATTTAGACTGTGTCGGCTTAAACCTCGAAAATTACACCGAAGAAACCTGGCGCTGTGACGACTGCAGAATTTGTGAATGCATGCAAAAATTCGACTGGAAGCGGAAAACTGAAAAAAGCAATAAAAAGAAGCAAGGAAACCGCAGAAGCTACGAAAAGCCGGCATCAGAAGAATCAGAACCAGACACAATAAACCCAATTGCGAGAGAAATAATTTATGCAACAGAAGAAAATGAGCATATTTATAAGCAGCTTGTTTATAATTTTTTGATTACTGATAATTCCTATTTGAAAGAAAACGCAAGATGTGTGTGGCTCAGTCTTTGGATTGTAAAAATGATTGTTGATGTAGAAAGAGAAGAAGATTTAAAAGAAGTCATGAACTTAAAAGAATTTAAACAGTATAAGAAAAATTGGCTTAATCCTCCACAGGTAGCAACTGGAGACTTTCCAAAACTGTCAGAGACTGGGACCTTAAAAGTACTGAAGCAGTTTTTGCTTTGCTTTGAGATTGGAGCGACATATACTCATGTGCAGAACCAAATAGTTAATTTATTAGGGGCATCTCAGCCACTGACAAGATCAAGAGCTCTTAAAGGACTTGCAGGAATTGTGGAAGCAGATCCAGAGTGTTTAGCTGAAAGAGTGATAGAAGAAGCAGTCACAGACCGTTTATTAGATACATCAATCGCTGTAAGAGAAGCTGCATGCGATATAATTGGCCGTTTTATATGCCACAAATCAGAATTTTCAAGTTTATATTATCAAGCACTACTAGAAAGACTGAAAGACAAAGGAGCAAGTGTTAGGAAAAGAGTCATAAAAATTCTAAAAGATATCATTGTCTCCAACCCAGACCACGAAAAAATGATAGAAATCCTGTGTGAGCTTATAAAAAGGATTGGTGACGAAACTGAAGGAATTAAAGACGCAGTGATAAATACCTTTGAGTATATTTGGTTCGAAAATGGAACTGAAAATCAATTTTTCTCAACTTTAGTGAAAGTTTATAAGCTGCTTAACATGAAAGAACCAATTATTCAACTGTTCAAAATAGCAATGACCAAAGGAGAATCATATAAAGCAAGAGTTGCTAAAATCAGTGATTTAGCTTCAGATCAGCTCTATGCAAGCAGCATTCTTTCAAACTCAATTGTATATGCCAAAATTCTTGAAATCTTATCATACGTTGACCCTGCCATTACTTCTCAGCATATTTCTACACTATACCTATTTTTAACCCCAAAGTACAACTCAGCTGAAGAAAGTGAGCTGCTAAGTTCCCTTTGTGTAATTATAGAAAAGACGACTTCACAAATGACTGGGCAGTTTTCACAAAGAATTCAAAAAATTGAAACTCAGCTGCTTACTTTAGTATATACTCAAGGCTCTGGCGTTTTAGCAAGCGCTCTTGCAGCTTTATGTGCAATAGTAAAAGATGTAACTCACAATGAATCATTATTAACCCAACTAATGAAAAACTGCTTCATATTAGTAAGCTCACAACGGAGATCTAAAAAATTGGACCCAAATATTTTGCCTTCTCTAAATAGAGCAATGCTAGTCCTAGGACTATGCATAAAATACTACAATGCAGATATATATAATGAGCTACAGCTAGAACAAGGAAAACAGTTCTCAGAAAGCATTTTTGACTATTTTAAATATTATTGTAGATCTGAAGCAGAAGGATTGAGAGAAAGAGCATTAGAGTGCTTAAGCTATGCTTGGGTGAGGTTCCCACATTTACTGCAAAAGTCAGAAAACCTTATAAATGATGCCTGGAAAAAAGCAGTCACCCCAGAAACCAAAATAAGGCTGCTTAATATGTTTCAAGAATTTCTGTCACATTGTGACTTGAAGACTATAGAAGGAGGAGATGAAGACCATGGAACTTTATTTATTGCAATCCAAGGCTATGTCGGGTATATCTTAACTCTAGCAAAAGACCTCGATATTGAGGTAAGAGAAAATGCTGCTGACATTTTAAAGCTAATTCATTTGCAAGGACATGTAAACCCTACTATATATCTCCCAACCCTTTTTGCTTTGTTAGCAGACGACAGCATTTATACCAGAGAAACCTCATTTAAATGTATCGAAACAATTTTTTCTAAAAATTCTGATATTGTATTAATAAACTTGCAGCCTTCATTACAAGAGTCATATGATTTTCAAATCAATACATTTAAAGGCACCCGATCATTTACATCTCAAGGCGAATCTTTATATAATCGGCTTTATATGTTAATAAAAGACAGGAAAACTCATCGTAACAAGTTCCTTGCCACAATTTCTAAACTCCTTGAACCCAGTGCCAATCCAGAACTTACCTTTTATTTGGCTGATCTTCTATCATCATTATCCTTCACCAGTTCTGAAGAACTCTCCATTATATTTGAGCACATCAATTCAAAACTCCAGACAAATGCATATAGACTTATGAGGTCTATAAAATTATGCTGTAAAAACAATGATGAACTTTCTCACGAAGAATTAATGGACACTTTGCTTATCCTTCAGCTATTTATCCTTCATTATTTCTTATCCAATGTTTACCAAGTAAAAGCTGACGAAGAAAAAACAGACAAACCAGTCACAAGAACAGCTGATGAATTTCCAAGCTTTTCTGAATTATATGAAAAACTATGGAGATATCATATACTAGAAAAAGTTTCAGGAGAAGAGCTTACAAATTTAAAGAAATTAATGAAAGAGTCTATGGACTTACACTCAGCGTCAACAGATAATATCAGTTCAAGAAAAAGAGTCAGGAAATCTGAAGAAGGTGAAAAAGAAGAATATAAAAGAAATGAAGCTGAAGGTTATTACTAATATAGATAAACCTAATTTTAGATTAAACTTCTTTAAGTGGCTTTCTTGTTTCTGGGTGATGAACGAAGTCTTCGACAGGGAAAACTAATAGCTGCAAAAACCCTACTACAATCATTTCTGAGCACAACAGCAAGCTGTTGGTATAAGTCGTTATTTCATCAGCATTATATTTAGAATCGTTAGAAATGGCCCCGAGCTCAGCCAAAAACAAGATCAGAAGTGGCTGAATTTCAGTGAACATCATAGTAAGCTTGATAATATAAAACTTAGTTGTAATCCCTAGTCTTTCGAGTTCTGGAATATGATGTGCGAAGTGGGAAAAGTTAAACAAATAATTGAGCGCAAAGCAAGAGCTGACTACTTTAGCAATAAGTGCGAGGTAAGCTAATGAGTAATGGGCTGGACCTTTATAAACCCAGACATCATGGAACCAGAAATAGACAATGAGGTCTCCAATACCTATTAAAAGTAAAACTATTGAAAGCTGTAAAACTCCGGCATAAGTTTTGTGCATATAGGAGTCAGCTTCTTTAGGAGTGGTCAATGGGGAAGGCTTGATGCAGCCATAAATGCATTTAGCCTTGCCTACTCTCATTAAGCATTCTTGTCTTTCTTTTTTTGAATATGTGCTTTCGTCACCGTTTTTGACCCATCCCATCATCCTGTCGATATAGAACATGAATGCAATGAGGCCTATTGATTTGTAGACGTTCAGGCAAAACTCTAAAGTCTTCTGCTTCTCCATTGTTGAAATGACAGCGAGGGCAGTCCAACCAATGAATATTGGCATTAAGAATAAGATCATGAGAGCAATTTGTGCAGGCTTGTATATCAAATGCTTATAGTATTTCCAGAGCTGGTACATAACTAACATTGTGGAGATAAAGAGCACGATTCCGGAAACAAGAACTGCTGCCTTCTCACCTAAGTCTCCATCATTGTTACCTGTGTCAGAGGTGTCGGTGGTTGTGGAGTTGTCTAAGTCGCTCATATTTACTTATAATAATGGCTGATAAACTACTGACTTTAAGCTAAAAAACATATATTACAATTCAGTGAAAATAAAAGTTGTTTTTATTGAAATTACAAAAAGGCAATAAATTCAAAAATGGATGATTTTATTGAAGAGCTCATACAGACCAAAATGAAAATAGCCGAAAGTGAAGAGAAATCCCTTGCAAAATCAAAACAGCTAAAAGAAATAACTGAAAAATTAACTACTAACAGCTCTGAAATCGACGAAATTCAAACTGAAAATGAATCATTGCTTCAGACAATTGCAAAATTAATTGAGGAAAAAAATACACTTCGAACTCAATTTGAAGAAAAGCTTGAAATCATGAAGAAGAATTCAACAGAAACAACAGATCCAGAAGAAGAGGATCTAAGATCTCTAAATATCAGCTCAGAGATAAGAACTGATGAGGACAAAATTAAAACATGGACTAATATTCTTGCAAATTGAGAAAAAGTGAAGAAAAATAAAAGAATAAAGCTACTCAGCAAGAAAGGGATACCCAGCAAGCTAAGAGGAGAAGTGTGGGGAAAAGTGATAGGAAATGGCCTTTATATAACTCCACAATTATATGGCATTCTGCAGTCGAAATTTGCGCAGCAAGAAAGAGATGAAGGCATTTTGAATATTCCTGCAGATATCAGAAGGAATTTGAGCTCTTTTCAAAACCCTCAAAGAGAAAAGCCTTTATTTCAGACTCTTCAAGAAATTTTAGAAGCTTTTATAGCGTATAGGCCTGATACTGGGTATGTGCAAGGGATGGCTTATCTTGCTTCAATTTTGGTTATTTACCTTGATGATTATAAATCATTTGAGTGTCTTGCAAATATTATTTTTAAATCAGAGATCTTAAGGACTTTTTATAAATTTGATCTGCCAGGGATGCAGAGCTATTATAGAGTTTTTGAACATTATATGAAAAAATATGTCCCAACAGTTTATGACCATTTTGATGAAATTGGGATCACTCCTGATTTATATTTATTAGAATGAGTTTACACTTTATTTTCACGTTGCTTTTCAGTAGAAATTGTTAGGTAAGTTGCTATTTAGATAGCCGGGTATGAGACTCTTATTTATTTGAAGGGGATGCCTATATATTTAAAGTGGGAATAGGAATTTTGATTTCTTTAGAAAAAGAACTGCAAGGTGATATGAATGGGATAATCAGTATAATTCTTAATACTGCTGGCTATTTTGATGATACTTCAAAATTATTCCGCTATGTTGATAGGCTGAATATTTCTCTTTTCAAAATCAATAAACTTCGAGACACTTTGAGAGTTTCCCGACTATCAATTCAATAGTTTAAATAATGCAATTAACTTATTGTGAATTAACTATTAAAGAATTATATATAAGCTAATTATGGAAGGAAGAACTATTGCATTAACAGAATGAGAAATAGCAGGAGAAAAAGTAATTAATCAGAATGTTTTTAGCTTAGCTCGGCATGGAAAAAGAAAAGAGCTCGAAGATTTGTTTAAAGGTGGAATAGATCCGGATTCACTTGATAGAAATGGAAATACGTTGTTTATTATTGCATGCCAAAATAACCATAAGAGTATTGCTAAGCTATGCTTGAGATATGGGGCTAGCATAAACTGAAGGAATAATTTTGATAAAACTGGGAAATTTTATGCGAAGCTTTTCGGATATACAGCTTTATATGAGTATTTGGCGTTGAAAGGAGCTGAAGAATAGAAACAGTAAGATTTTTTATTTTCATAGAAAACAAGCGCATAAAAGACCTTTAATTGAAAGATGTAAAAATATATAAACTTTGCATTAAATATTATACGGAAGCTTGATTATTTAGCATATTCCCTAAAAATCACGCTCCGAGTGAATAAAAAACAATAGATTTGCCTAAGTGATGGCGTGGAATCCGCCAGGCTTCATATCATATCCACAATGTAATACCTGTCCCAATTCCATAATTCAATCCATCCCTAACTCCCCTAAATCTTTCCATAGCTGAAACCAAAAACATTAAAGTTCCTAGACTCCCACCTGTGCGCAACATATTTCCAAGTACTGCGCTGCTTCATTTTCAAGCATACCTTCTTGATCCCGTATCATATTTCATAATTTCTTGTTTTGCAAAGAAAATCCCAAAATAAAAGCCCAGGTTCATTCCTTTTATTAATCATTCTATTGCATGGTTAACTGGATCTATATTATCCACAAAATTTTCATTTGCAGCCATAATAAATTTATTATTACCTATTAATTATTTAATTCTGTATAATTTGCTTTAAGAAACTTTGGCTTTCTTCATTTAAAAATTCAGGCGATACTTTTTTAAGCTCTCCTAGGATTTCATTGACTTTTGAACTATAAGAACTCATCTGATTAATGTTTGACAAAAAGAGACTGTGGCTGACTTGGGCTTCTTCAGGGTCCGATTTAAGAGGTAACCAATTAAGTCATACTGGAATTAATTCAGGCTGATGGAATATTGCGATTTTTCCTAATGCACCAACTGCACACTCAGTTGATACAAAAAGCTGCTCTGATTTGCAGTCTGGAAGACTAATAATATAGTTCAGAGCTTTTAGAGTTTCTTGTAGATATCTTCTGAATATTGCGTGGTCACCAAATTGAGCTGCAAGTCCTAAGCCATACGCTGATGTTTGCCTTATATCAACATTAATTTGATAGCAATTTTTAATTAATTGCTCAAGAACTGGCGAATTACCATCAATCGCAATTAAATCCCCAGTGAATTCTACATAGTCGCAGAACACACAAATCGCATACAAAATTTCATTTTCAGTCGCATTTGGCTTATATAAAAGTTCTCCATAAAGGTTCTTAAAATATTCCAAAAAAATTGGCTGGAATTGTGTTTTAAAAGATTTCAGCATTTTCCCCACAATTTCCATGACTTTTTGAAGCACTGAGTCATCAGCATTTTCATCGTCTTCTATTTCAGTGATTTCTTCCTCATAAAGTTCCATATCTACTAGCTTTTCTTTTTCACTTGATCTTTCTATTTTCCTGTTAAATACTTCTCTAACACTGTTTGCCAGTATACTGCTAAGCTCATGGGCAGCTCCTAGCCCAATTACAGCAGCGCTTGGGACAGCATTTACGTACTCAAC
The DNA here is from genome assembly GCA_949751835.1 of Blepharisma japonicum. Lineage (NCBI taxonomy): Eukaryota > Ciliophora > Heterotrichea > Heterotrichida > Blepharismidae > Blepharisma > Blepharisma japonicum. The sequence continues at coordinate 150,573 of CATKHK010000035.1, read as the reverse complement.
TAAAGCTTTTATTTGCTTATAAGCATCTTTAGGTGACTTCCCACATGAATTTGTGAGGGCTTGAATGATAATTGGGGTCAATTGTATCAAAAGAGCTTCAATTTGTTGCTTATTAGAGCAGCATGCAGGGATATGCTGGATTGTTTTTAATGCAAACTTCCTTATATCTGAGTTATATGGATAAGATATCAGTGGGGCTAGCACCCTAAATGTTTGTTCAGCATATGGGGCAAATGATGTTTCTAAAGACTCAACTAAGTCATATAAAATTTTGCATGCTTTTATTTTATTTTCTAGCGCCGTTGTACTGATTGCAAGCTGTTTTTTTCCTAATCCTTTTAATTCAAACTGTAAAGCGTTCATTCCATTATCTAAATTTAAAGCATCAGCACTTTCTGCATCAGTTAGTTTAAAATCCACATTTTGTTCTGCTTGTAAATATACATGTGGGATAATTACGTTTAAATAAGGAGCAAATCGATCTTTTAAGCATAAGGCAAAATGAGACAGCACTTCACTAATTGCTTGATATGCAGGATCTGTGTCATCAATTGAATTTCTTATCCTCATAAAATCGTTCAATATAGACTCTGCCTCTTGTTTAAAGGCATCTCCAGCTTCGCTTAAGCTTTCTACAATGCATCCAATGCACCGTATACTTGCAGCTCTGATATCTTTTGCAGTAGCTGCTGTGACTGGCATATTTACATAGTTTCGCAAGCCAAAAATAAGTTGACTATAAAAAGGAGCAAATCCGACACCAGTAGCTGTTGCAATCATAGCGATTGAGTTTAATACTTCTTGAAGCAGCGAAAATGGGTTGTTTGGATTAGACAGAATTCTTAAGAATGCTTCAATTATTGTTGAGAGATAAGGAGTCAAGGCAATATCTGGATTTCCATTTTCAACAAGAAGCCCTCTTGAATAGTTAATTAAGCATGCAGCAGCTTGGGATTGAACTTTTGATAAATTGTTTTGTGATAAACATGAACAAATCGCTGGGATTATTTGAGCGTGATATATGTTTTCCATTTCAGGCTCAAATTCAGAGCAGAGTAAACCAATCGTTGTCATTGTCGCCCATTTAAGTCGAGGAGAATCTGAATTTGCAAAAGGCAAAACAGTTGAAATTACATGTGGGAAAATCGTTGTCATTAAATCATGGCAGCCATCTGATATAAGACCTATTGCTAATACCCCACTGTGCTGATTTGCCCAGTGAGCTGCTTGAAGCTGTGCAGGAATAAGCTTCATAACATGAGGGAAAATAGCATCTTGCAATGTAGCTGCCAAATTACTCAGCAGGTCTTTTCCAGAGCTAATCGGGTCATTTTGTATAACTAAAGTGTCACTACCTTCTTGATTTCACCCCTCAATATCAAAAGGATAGTCTACTTCTGTTATTAAACAGAAGCCTAGCGCAAGTGTTTCTTGAATAAAAAATACATTTTTTCTCAAAAGTCCTGGAGCTTTTTTAATTAAAGTCACCAAAGTTTCAACAGCAGCTGCTCTGACATCTTGTGTATACTGATTATTTTTCCCAATTCCTGACATAGTCAAAGTGAGCTTTTCAATAATATCTTTCCATATCCTTGGATAAAGCTCAGTCAGTTCTGCAAAGCTGTGTAATACTTGTTTAAACATTTCAGGGTTCCAGTTTCCATCTTCAATAGCCTTTATGATGATATTCAAAATGTGGTCCATTCCTTGTGCATAACCCATTACAATAGTTTCATCGCCTAGTCCCATCATAAAAGTGACGATAGACTTGACTGCTGAAAGTTTGACATCTAAATTGTTATCTTGTAAGACGTTCCACATGATCCCAATGACTGACGCGGCATTTTCTTTTAAAATCTCCATTGTTCCTGTATATTCAGTTGCAAGCTCGAATAAGTACATTGAAAACTGCTTTATGCTTGCACTGTCAAAAACGCTTCATTCAGCCATATAAGTCATGAGTTCATTAGCCCAGTTGTGCAAAATTGCAAAGTTCACGAGGACGTCAGCAAGTCTTTTGAGGAAAAGAAGGGATTTTTGAGGGGAAACTAAAGCGAATAAGGAGTTTTTAAGCTGGGGGTAGCTGGATTCAGGGATTAATTTGACGTTGTCTTCTTCAATCACTTTCTTTCTGAACAAGATGGCGGCTAGCCCAGAGATGTCTTCATTTTCTGAAGACATTGCTGCAATTAGATTGTAACAAACTTGTTCGGCATTAAGTTTGAGCATGTTTTGAAGCGAAGTTTCTCCAATTTTTCGGGATTGCTTATTTTTGCTAAGAATTGAACCGATGATATTTTCAAAGTCAGACATTTACCGCTCTTTCTAATTATAGTTAAAAAATAAAATTTTTAAATATTATTAAAATTTTGCCAAAATAATATCCTGAAATTCTTGCAGATCAATTTCCCCATCTCCGTTTTGGTCAACTTGGCTTATAATTTCATTCCAAACCCTCTCATCACTTGGAATTCCTCCTTCCAGGATTTTCCTCAGCTCTGAAGCTGATATAGTCCCGCTTCCATCTCTATCAAATACTCTAAACGCTGTTTTTAAATTTCCAGCTGACAGCACTTTTTCTACATTAAGTGACGCTTTTAAAAACTCAGTATAATCTACAAACCCATTTTTGTCTGTATCCACTTCCTTCATAATTTTCGCTACCTCGCTTGCAGCTTCTTCAGCACCCAAAATACTTGTATACTGTTCTATTAAATCTTCTTTGCTAATTTTTCCATCACCGTTTTTGTCAATTAGCAGAAAAATTTCTTTTAAATCTTTTGTGTCCTGTTGAGTCATACATTGTGTAGCAATAAAGGTGTGGACTGCGTCTCTAAGCTTATTAGACGTATGGAAATTCCTGAGGTTGGTTAAGACTTCGTTTAGCATTTCTTTATTTGTGATAGTACGATTTATTCTTGAGGTTATCCATAAGTGTTGCAAAGCATCAGCTGCTGAAATTCTGGTATCTTCAGGACATAACATTGAAGAAAGGAGTTCTTTGGCTTCTGATGAAATATTTGGCCATGGGTTGACTGAAAAATTGACTTTTCCACTGGAAACCTTACTCATAATTTCGTCATCATTTTTCCCATCAAATGGAGGAAATCCACTTAAAAGAATGTACATGATGATCCCACAGCTCCAAAGGTCACATTTTTCTGTATACCTTCCTGCAAGAACCTCAGGAGCTATATAATAAGCAGTACCTGAAGCTCCTACTGTAGGCCGTGAAGGGGTCATATAAGTTGCAGTCCCAAAATCAATAAGTTTTATATTCAAACTATCAGTCCTTTCCTCCAGTAAAATATTTTCTGGCTTTAAGTCTCTATGAATTATATTGAGATTATGCAAATACGCGACTGCAGAAAACAACTGATACGTAATCTGCGCTGCATGATTTTCAGCAAAAGTTTGCCTCTTAATGATTTCATCAAATAATTCTCCTCCCTTGCAAAACTCCATGATTATGTAAAGGCGTTTTGAGTCTTCAAAATATTCATAAATTCTGACAATGTTGGGATGGTCTAATGTTTTGAGAATATTTATTTCCTTTTCAAGGTTTACTTTTGCAGCTTCATTTGTAATGAGGTCTTTTCGGAATATTTTTACAGCTCGTTTTATGTTAGTTTCTCTATGAAAGCAAATTTTGACTTCTCCTGAACCTCCTGTACCTAGAGCTTGGCCAAGTCTATAGACATCTTGAAACTTATTTTCGTTTTCTCGGACGAAATTGCTGGCTTGGACAACGATTTCTCCGACGCTATGTATTTTTTTCTCTTCAAGTGTCCCGTTGGAATTGAAACTTTTGACTCTTCTGAATTTAGATCCGATTGAACATGTGCATCCCATTATACTTATTTCTAAATTTCCATTTTTCTTAATTTTGGATATGAATTTCGCTAAAGTTACCTTTTTTTTTAGTTTTATAGTAAAAGAATCATATTTAAAACTATTATAATCATAATTTAAAATCCAGTTCTTATAATTCTATATAATAATAAAAACTATAGCAATTCTATTGTCGAGTTATGATATAAAATTTGAAATTTAATTGATGAGAAATTATGATATATTATGAAATTTCAGGAAAGCAGTTAGCTTTCCTCAATTATAACTTTTGACAGATGATAAATAAACTCAGTTTCCCAAATGATTAGAGCAATTTAATGAAAAATAATAAGATGTGGGTCAGGAATCTATTATAAAAACTTTAATTGAAGAAAAATAAAAATTTCAAAAAAATTCCAATTTAATTATGGATGCGTTTAAAGCTTAAAAAATTATATCTCCCCAATTTTCGTAAATCTCAATTTGTAAACAATACCATAAATAATCATTTATTGATTTTTTCATTATAATGAAGTTATTAACAGAGTTTGTATTCGCAATATACATATTCAATAAATAAATTCATAATTACTAGTCTTTATTGCTTACTTATTTGAAAGCTATGCAAAAGCTATTTGCACAACCAATAAAATATAAATTCATAGATATGTCAATGTCTCGGCTATTTGTTTTTCAATATAAAAATAAATGGGTTGCAGCGAATCAGCGAGGATTGCTTCATTGGAAGAAGACAACAAAAAGCTTAAAAACGAGATTAGCAACTTAAAAGCAAATTCAAGTGGTGGGACATCAGGGACAAAAGCTCTCCAAAAACAACTTAAGGATATGCAAGAAATGATTGAGAGTTTAGAAAAAGTTCTAAAGGAAAAAGATGATGAGATTGATCATCTGAAGAGCCACCATCATAATCATTAATATTAACCCTTAAAAATCCAATTTCACTTGTTGAATGATAGAGATAACTGTAATTGAAAGTACTAAACAATAATTTAATTATTTATTTCTGAGGAATATGTATAAGCTATTAGGCTATATCACAATTAATACATAAATTCCTTCACATAGCTTAGAAGTTTATATTTTTTTCCTATAATGATTCTTAAAAACCATTTTGAAATTCATCTAAGATATTTTTGCTGAAAAGTATTCCAAGAATTAAGCTCTAAATTAATTAGGATTATTTTAAACATTTTTTAAGGATCATATCTTGATCTTAAAAGTTGAAAAAGCTAGTAAATAAAAGCTTGAAATTTATCATCAAATGCAAGCTAGATAGAGCAAATTCCAATATTTTTTTATTAAGCTCATTTATATTTGACTTATTGCTCAACAAAAATGCAAAATACAAAAAAATTAGATTAACTGTAAATAAATAATATCTATATGCGACCAAAAACATCTCACAGCTTTCATAGACCTGAGCGTTGCAAATCGGCAACTCCATCCAAATCAGCCAAGAGTAGGAAGTCCTACACCTCCTCACGGTTATGTCCTCTTTCAGATCCATCAATTGGAATAATCTCTGAAAATGACCACAAAGTTGGTTTGTGTCTCTGCAAGTATTGTGAGTGTGGAGAGCATTTATGCCCCTCGAATAGATCAGAAAGCTCATTAAAAGCGACATTTCAAACGAAATACAACTATGACTACCAGCCTTCAAATTTTGATATCCCTCTCCGGCAGCAACAAAAACTATACATGCCTAACCCGTACAAGCTTGACTCGCAGACTACCAATAAAATTGAGTACAAGCCGTTTAAAATATCTCCAAAGCGTTCAAATGATCTTCCGTTGGCATCAAAAAGTTTGGAATTTAGCAGCAGAACAGCCTATGTAAGCGATTATCCTAATTGGGGACCTAATATTCCAAGCATTGAGAAAAGATATCAGCCTCCTGTGTTTTCAACAGAAATACCATTTAAAGGAGAATCATCGTATAGAACTACATTTCACCAATTTAGTAAAGAAACAGTCGATCTCTACAAGACTGATTTAACCAAAGCTTCTATATCTACTATACAAATTGCTCCAAAAGATAAATTGAATGACTCGACGACTTATAGGGATACTATGAGGGGTTATTCAAAAATTGACTTAAATGCAATAATTAAAGTGCTCCCAGCACAGTATCAGAGGTCAGACTCAGTGCCAAGTCATTTTAGGACTACATCAGGTACTGTTTTTCAGAAAACTGATCAATTTACTAAAGATCCTAGACAATTGAGGATGATTTTGAGTGGAAGAAGGCAAAAATATTAATAAGTTTATGAAGAAACAGTTGATATTATTTAAAAATAATAAAATAAGTTTTGATTAATTTGGAAGATTTAATAATTTTTTTATATTCTATTGTTGAATGAGCAAATATTTTTAATCTGAAACTCTTTTAGCAAAATAACAATATTTAAATAATTATAGATAGATGAAAATTTATGTGATTATTTTTCAACTAATACTCTCATGTGAAAATATCTTATAAGAGAATTTACAACATTAAAAAAAATAATAAAATTATGAGCTCGCATACTCGGAGACCTTCACAAGATAGCCAGGAATCCCAAATTGTGGAAGAAAAAATTGTTAAAATAAACGGAGAAATCGAAGTAAAATCCTACTCAAAGGGAAGATTTTTAGGGAAAGGAGGATTTGCTAGAGTTTACGAATTACTGTCCCTAGATGCCAAACAAATAGCTGCTGCTAAAATTATCAGCAAGAGTGCATTAAACAAAGCAAGATCTCGTCAAAAACTAATGAGCGAAATAAAAATACACAGAGCATTAAAACACCCGAACATTGTTGGTTTTGAACATTTTTTTGAGGATAGCGAAAATGTATATATCTTACTAGAGCTTTGTTCTAATCAAACTCTAAATGAGCTTCTGAGGCGACGTAAAAGATTAACTGAAATCGAGGCCCAATGTTATTTACTACAAACTATTGAAGGTCTAAAATATCTGCATTCCCATCGTATAATTCACAGAGATATTAAGCTTGGAAACTTATTTTTAAATGACAAAATGCAATTAAAAATCGGCGACTTCGGCTTGGCAACAAAATTGGAATTTGATGGTGAGAAAAAAAGGACAATTTGTGGGACTCCTAATTATATAGCCCCTGAAGTATTGGATGGGAAAATAGGCCACTCTTATGAAGTAGACATATGAAGTACTGGAGTATTAGGATATACTTTATTAGTAGGCAAGCCTCCTTTTGAAACTTCTGATGTGAAAACTACTTATAGAAGAATCAAGATGAATGCCTATTCTTTTCCAGAAAATATCCCAATTTCTGATGATGCAAAGGATATAATTTCATCCATTTTAGTCTCAAACCCAGCTGATCGCCCTACTTTAGATGAAATGTTGCAGCATGATTTTTTCTCAAAAAATGCAATCCCAAAACTGCTGCCTGCAAGTACATTAGCAGTTCCTCCTTCTTCATCATATTTAAGACAATTTGATATGAGTAACCGTGGCAGGGACAGCTTGCAATTAACTATGAAGTCCCGATCTAGCTCGCAGCCTTTTATTGGAAGTGTGAAAGACTCAAAGCCAGATCCTCGACTTTCTTCACGGCCTGCGTCAAGTGAAAGAGTAGAGAAAGTTGATAATAACATCAAAAAAGTACCTTCAATTTCGTCATATAACCCTACAGAAGATGCAGAAGGGCCTCAGACATGGGTAAAAAAATGAATTGACTATTCAAGCAAATATGGACTTGGATATTTATTATCAAATTTTTGTTGTGGAGTTTATTTTAATGATTCAACAAAGATTGTAAGTGATCCAAGTGGTACGATATTTCAATATATATACAGGCTAGGCTCTTCAAGAGAAGAAGAAATCATGACCTACACATTTAAAGAATTCCCTGCAGAACTCCAAAAAAAAATGACACTATTGCAACATTTCAGAAAACACTTGTATGATGAAGAAACAAAAACAAATGAGCCCCATAAAGTACTGGCTTATGTAAAAAAATGGCTTTCTACCCCTCATGCTATTATTTTCAGGTTAAGTAATAAAATTGTGCAAGTAAGCTTTCAAGATAAAACTGAGCTTTTATTGTGCAGTGAAAGCAAATATGTAACTTATGTAAGCAAGAAAGGAGAGAGAAATACGTACCCGCTACACTCAGCGATGGAAAGCAGAAATATGGAAATGACAAAGAGGTTGAAATACACAAAGGAGGTTTTGACAAGCATGCTCCATCCAAATGCAGGAACTGGAGAATATAAGCAGTCTCTGCATGATAGAGATTTATAATATAATTGTTTTATTTTAATTTATTTATCATTTATTTTTAGAGTTAATTTGGACGTAATTATAAGGAGTAAAATATGTTTTGGTAGAGTATGGTTGAGTTTTGAATATAACCCTTTTATTTATCTACTAGTAAAAATCCATCTTTAATTGTAGAGTTCAGTTGTCTCTCTTATAATGTTAAAAAAACAGAATATCTGAAATTTCTAATAAGTAGTTAAACTTGTGCAGGCATATTTAAATAAAGTCAAATTTTAGAGTGATAACTAAAATACAAATTAAGCTCTGTTCTGATTACAATCTAATATATTAATATCTCATTAATTCTAAAATGGAAGAGGAAGAAGCTCCAGGGAGTGTCAAAGTAATTTGTAGATTCCGCCCTTTAAATGACAAAGAAAAGCAAATGGATGAAGGAGTCAGCATAAATTTCTTAGAAGACAACAAAACAATTATAGTAAAATCAGATCCTACATTAAGATTCACATATGACTACGTTTTTACTCCATTTTCTCTCCAGCAGCAAGTTTACGATGCATCTGCAAGCCCAATTGTTGATGCAGTCATGCAAGGATTTAACGGTACAGTATTTGCTTATGGACAAACCTCTTCAGGAAAAACATTTACTATGACAGGTCCTGATTTATTTGATCCTAACATGATGGGAATTATTCCTCGCATGATAGGAGACGTCTTCTCTAAAATCCAAAACTCAAGCAGTAATTTAGAATTTACTCTGAAGGTCGGATATTGTGAAATTTACATGGAAAAGATTAAAGACTTGTTAAATGTAAATAAAATTAATTTGAAAGTACATGAAGATAGGACAAGAGGGGTCTATATTGATGGGCTTACTGAGAAATATGCTTCGTCTAGTGAAGAAGTATATCATTTAATGAAAGTTGGGACTGAAAATAGAGAAGTTGCGTATACCAATATGAATGCAGGGTCATCAAGGTCACATTCGATTTTTATTGTGACGATTACTCAGACAAATTCCAATGATTATTCAGCAAAAGTTGGAAAACTGTATTTGGTGGATTTAGCTGGCTCAGAAAAAGTAGGAAAGACTGGAGCTGCAGGGAAAAGATTGGAAGAAGCAAAAACTATAAATAAATCTTTGACTATGCTGGGGCAAGTTATAAATGCACTGACTGATGGAAAATCTACCCATGTACCGTACAGAGATTCAAAGCTTACAAGAGTACTTCAAGATTCATTAGGAGGAAACTCAAAAACAGCTTTAATTATTACATGCTCTCCTTCTCCATATAATGAAGCAGAAACTATAAGCACTCTAAGATTTGGGATAAGGGCAAAAGCAATTAAAAATAAGCCAAAAATCAATAGAGAATACACAGTGGCAGAGCTTAAACTTATGCTTGCAAAAGCCAAAGATGAATTAGCGAAAAAGGATAAAATGATTAAGGCTCTGCAAAATGCATTAGGAAGCGGCCAAATTCCTATTCAAATAGATGAAGATGGTGAAGATCCTGAAGAGGATTTAAATGAAAATGAAGTTTCAAAATTGTCAGAATATGACGAAGTTATTCAAGAGCTTGAAGATTTAAGATCAAGATATTCAGAAGAGTCTGAAAAAGCAAAGAAATACAAAGAGCAGTTAACTGAAAAGACTATGGACTATGAAAATTTAAAATATGAACATGAAGAAATGAGTAAAAATTTTAAAGAAATCAATGAAAATTATAAACAAATGCAAAAAGATTTGAAGATGGTTATTGAGGATAATGAGAAGCTTATTTTATATAGAGATATGCTTAAAAATAACTGTTCAGATTTAGAAACTAAAATCCTTGAGCTTGAAAAACAAATAATATCTAAAAATGTTGAAATCGAACAGGCAGAGTTACATTTAAAAAATCAAAAAATTTCAGAATTGACAAGAGAGCTTCAAAATGAGCATTCTAAAAATGGGGAATTGCTTATTTTAATCGAACAAATGCAAAAAGAGATTGAAATACAACGAAACAACTCCCCTGAAGGAAAATCAGCCAAAAGCGAAACCAATAGCAAAAAAGTGAGCCATAAAAAATGCGATGAAGAAAAGAATTCCTTAATAAAGCACTTACAAAATCGGTGTGAAAAAGTGATTCAACTCGAAGTTGCATTAGACGAAATCAGAGATCGCTATCAAACCTTGGAAAACTCTATGAACTTTGATATTGACGCAAAATCCAAAATTGAAACTCTCGAAAAAAACTTGGAATTTGTGTCTACTTTACTTAAACAAACTCAAAATGAGAACAATGATTTCAAAATCACTAATAAAATCCACCAAAATGACATTGAGAGGTTTTCTGAAAAATATCTAGATTTAGAACTTAAACTTGCAGTGCAAGATGAAAAGATTGATGAGTATGAAAATATAATAAAAGACCTCTGCAAGCAACTTCATGATAAATTTTCGACTCAAAAATCGGTGTCTTCAAGTGGGAACTTTGTAAAGCCAATAAAGGGTGGATTATCATAATTCAGCAGAAGTTTCAATTAATAATACTGCTATAATTAATTTTTTTGAATATAAAAATTTCTTATGTTCTCTATTAGCTTTGAATTTAAAATCTAAATAGAAAATGGAAGCTGTAAAAGTTGTTGTAAGGGTCAGACCCTTAAATCAAGCAGAAAAAAATCGAGGAAATTATAGTATACTTCAAATTGACCGTGAATTCAATCAATGTATAATTACAAACCCAAAAACTCAACTGCCAAAAACATTCGCATATGACTCGGTTTATGACGAGCAAAGCGCTCAGCAGCTGTTATATGATGAAACAGCTTATCCTTTAGTTGAAAGCGTCCTTCAAGGCTATAATGGAACTATATTTGCGTATGGGCAAACAGGATGTGGGAAAACATATACAATGGTTGGAGTCCATGATCAGCCTGAACTTAGAGGAATTATTCCAAATTCATTTTGCCACGTTTTTGGTGCTATCGCAGAAGCTCCTCACGAAAAATGTTTTTTAGTCCGCTGTAGCTACTGTGAAATATATAATGAAGAAATAAGAGACTTATTGCATTTTGATCCAAATGTGAAACTTGAATTAAAGGAAAATAAAGACAATGGAATTTTTGTTAAAAACTTAACAATGCATATTGTAAAGAATATTAATGACATTGAGCAGGCAATGGCTAGTGGAAATACACATAGAATTACAAAAGAAACTGCAATGAATGAAAGGTCTTCAAGATCTCATGCTATTTTTACTATTTATATTGAAACCAGTGAAGAAGTTGAAGGAAGACAAATTATAAAGGCTGGGAAGTTAAATTTAGTTGATTTAGCAGGCTCTGAGAGACAAAAAAAGACGGGAACTTCAGGAGAAGCACTGAAAGAAGCTATTGAGATTAATTTATCATTAAGCGCATTGGGGAATGTAATCAGCGCCTTAGTTGATGGTAATGCTAAGCACATTCCATACAGAGATTCAAAGTTAACAAGACTTCTACAAGATTCTCTAGGAGGAAATACTAAAACTGTTATGATTGCTGTATGCTCTCCTGCAGACTATAACTACGATGAAAGTTTAAGTACTTTGCGGTATGCTTCTCGAGCCAAATTTATTCAAAATAAGCCAAAAGTTAACGAAGACCCCAAAGATGCGCTTCTCAGACAATATGCTGAAGAAATAGAGAGGCTAAAACGAATGCTCGAAGAAAGAAAAAGTGGAGAACCAATATATATAGAAAAAATTGTAGAGAAAGAGAAAATTGTGGAAAGAGAAAAAATTGTTGAAGTTGAAGCAAAACGTAAGCAGAAAAAGAAAAAGAAAAAAGAACCAAAAGTTGGAGTTTTAGAGTCAGATAGTGAAGAAGAGTATCCTGACGACTTCGAAACTTCTATGCTAAACGGCAAAATAAACAATAAAAGTCAGTCCTCAACAGATTCAGCAGAAAATACAATTGAAAATGAAGTCCAAACAGTTAAGAAAAAATCATCAAAAGCAAAAAAGAGGCCTAAAAAAGATACGAGAAGTAGAGAAGAAGATCTGGATGGAACTGAAAGGCAATCCAAAGTTAAGGAGGATACTTCAGAAATCTGAGAAGAAGATGAGGAACAAGAAGAATTAACAGAAAATACATCAAAATCTAAACAAAATCCTACAGAAATCCGAATGAGAGAAGAAGATTCAATAGGAAATGGGAGATCCCGAAGTCCTAAAAAGAAATCTAAAGCTAAATCTAATACATCAGACTTGGTGCCAAGAGATGAAAAAAATTCTCTCAAGGAGAAAGATCTAAGAAAAAGCTCAGCTGAGCCTAAATCAACTCGGCTGAAAAAGCAGCCTTCTTTTAAAGAAGAAACTCAAGCACTCCAACTAGAACTCGAGCAAAAAGAAAAATTCCTACAAGAAGAAAAAGGCCAACGAGAAGAAATGGAGCAGATGATTGAAGAAATCCAGCGAAAATTAATAGCAGGTGGCGAAGAGCTTAATAAAGCAGAAAAAGAAAGGCTAAACGCTCAACGAGAGTTCAGAAATAAATTAAAAAAACAAAAGCAAAGAGAAAAAGTTTTAGCTGAAGAAAATCGCAAAAAAGAAGAAGAAATGTTAATGAAAGAAAAACAGTACCAGAATTTACAAGAAGAAGTTGACGATTTAAGAAAAGTCATAATGAAATTAAGACTCAAATATAAATCATCATTGGCAGAAATTGATGATCTTAATCATGAAAATGAACAAGAAAAAGAAGGATTTTTAGAAACCATTAGGTCAAAAGAAAGGGAAACTGAATTCTTGCATAAAGTGTTTGAGTTTATGCTTCCACCTAATGAGCTGCAGAAGATTCGACAAAGATCAAGATGGGATGAAGATAATCATGAATGAAAAATCCCAGCATTTGTAATTCAGCAAAAACAGATCACTTTTCCTAAACTTCCCAAACAGCAATTGAGGGAAATAGTTCAAAATGAACTGAAAACTCGCACTGTTATTTATCAATCCCAAGATAAAAATCAGCAGATAACCTCAAATAATGCTGAGTATGAGGAAGAACCTGCTGAAGACTTGAGAAATTTAAGATTTTCTGATTGAAAAGAAAATGATGGTAGAACAAATAAGCAAGATTATGAAGAGTATAACGAAAATGGCTATGCGAATCCAAAATATGATAACTTCAATGCAATTTATGAAAGTGATGGAAGACCTATCACAAGTGGTGGCCGCAGTAGAGAATCCCAATCTCAAAAACCTGTTAAAAATCCTCCCCTTGAGCCAATAAACTTAAAATCCCTTACAGGAGAAGGTAAAAGTGCAGTGCTCGGCCAAGAAATATCAAAATCTCCAGCTGTCAGGGCCAAAATATCTGCTCAAGGGAAGCCTGTTCTACAGCCTATAGATTATAAGCCTAGCGTAGAAAAGCGAAAGTCCTCCCAAGAAAGACTAGTAAGAGCAATCTAGCTGCTTATTAGAAAATTTTATACAGTAATTGTTTTATTCTAAATATTTATTAATATAAATGACAACTTTACAAGCTCAAAGCTGGAGATCATCAAATCAGCCTACAGACCGAGCACGATCGCTTCCATTAAAATCGCGTAGCTATAATCCTAAATTTCCTTCACGAACTTTAGCTGAAGATAACATGGAAGGCCATTTTTCAAATCGAAACAAAGCAGAATTATTTCCTCATGAAATTACAAAACCTCAAAGAATTGAGCTACCTGTTTATTTCAATACCCCACGACGATTTTCTTTCTCAAGACCGAAATCTCCTCCTAAGCCTACTAATGCTAATACTTCATTTAAAAATCCAAACCAAAGTTTTCAAAATAATCTTGATTTAGAAAAGAAAACGACAGTTATGAAAAGACTGAAAGATTATAATATGCTCGCTTTTGCATGTAAAAGGGCTGGAAAAACTAGAGATGAAGGAAGAGCGTATTATAGTATTGGAGTATTATATGATAATTTAGGACAATTGCAAAAAGCTATATCTGCATATACACAATTTTTAAATGTCTGTCAGTCTATTGGGGATGTCCACGGAGAAGCTTTAGCTAACAATTGTATCGGAGTAGACTACACGAAAATGGCTGAAGCTGAGCCTAGCAAAAACGAGCTTTGGCAAGAAGCAATAAATTACCATATGAAACATAAAGAAATCGCTGATGTCCCTGGTAAATTTTTAGCCCACATAAATCTTGGCTTAATTTACAGCAAACTTGGAGATAATGAAAGAGCAGCAATAAATCATCAATTTGCCCTTAGATATGCTATCCAGATGTCAAGTGTAGCTGGACAAAGTGTAGCAATCGGAAATCTAGGACAAATCGGAAATAATAAAATTGTTGGGGATAATGAAAAACTTAAAATGTTTGCAGAACGATATTTAGCGTTAAGCCATGAGCTTAAAAACAGAAAAGGGGAAAGTGGAGCTTATCATCAGCTTGGAAATATCAGTTTCAGTATAGGAGACTATGATTCCAGCACAAAGAACTATTATCGAGCAATGAAGATTGCTGAAGAAATTGGAGATAAAGAGCTTATAGATGTTGCAAAATGCAATTTTGGAGCTGCTAATGGAAACTTGAAGATGGAGGAACATATGAAAAGCATCCTCCAAAAAGTGAGCCAGGCTAAAGCTAAAAGCTAATGTTTTCTTAATAAAAAATTCTAATATGGAATTTTTATTTCTTGGAATTGTTCTGGCGCTTTTAGGTACTTTGGCTTATTTCTTCGTATTCAAACAAAAGCCAAAAGTTGAAAACAGGAAAGACTCCGCCCAAGAAGTTGAAGAAGAAACCAAAGAGCCAAAAGCATCAAAAACAAAAAGTAAGATGAAGCCCACAAAAAAAGCTACCCCAAAGGTCAAATGCAATACCGAGCACAGGCTCTACAAAAACGCAGTCAAAGGGTTTCACGAGCCTATCAAAGACTTCGACATCAAGCCAGGCTATATCGGTGTTTGCTGCAGAGATGGTCAAGTAAAGATCTTCAAAATCAATAATTTTGAAGACCAAAACTTCAAATTCATCCAAGGCAAGCTAGAAAGAGAGGAACCAACTGCAGTCGCTATCAGTGCCAAAGGTGACACTTTGGTCGCTGCTGGATCTTTTGATCACAAAATCCACTATTTCGTATTAAAACAAGAAAAAGACAAGAAGCTTCTGGTAGAAATCAATTCATTTTCTCAGCAGCACACTTACGCAATATCAGATTTAGCATGCACCCCTAATTGCATTATTTCTTCAGGAGATGATATGGACACTACAGTCAACGTCTGGTCTCATTCTGGAGATATACTGGCAACATATGATATGAAGCAGCTTAAAAACAAGCGCATGGCGGTGTCTGGGGATTTTAAATTTTTTTCAATTGCGACTTGGATTGGAAGTGCTAAAGTTATAGAAATTTTGGCTGATAAGAAAACGGGAGCGTTTAGCAAGCTTAGCCCTGCTATGGATTTATCTGGAGGATCACAGGGGCTAGCTTGTGTGAGCTTTAGAGATTCAAATGAAGCTTTAACTTGTTGTCTTGATGGAAAAGTGAAGTATTGGAATATCAATGTTAGGTATCAGCTGAAAGAGCATCCTATTATTATTTCTCAAACTAATTTCCATAAAGAGGTTCCTAATTGCTGCGCAATTAGTGAAAATTATATTGTTTTTGGATATGAAAACAAAATAATGATTTACAGCAAAGATTTTATGATTGTTGATGTGATTGAAAATGCGCATGCGAATGAAATTAGGAAAATGGTAGTTTATGAGAATTACTTGTTAACTGTGGCTTTAGATGCAAGAGTTAATATATGGGCATTGCCTTAATCTTACATAAGGTTATTAAGCTATTTTTAATTATTAGGAGTCTATTTAAGGAAATTAAAAGTCTTAAAGAGTTCTATAACTTCTTTATCTTATAAAAAAATTAAAATTTCTTTTAAAATTATGCAAGCAAGTTATGAACAGTTGACAAGATATGCTTTACATAGTAATAAAGAAACTAACTATATAATAAATAAAGGCACCTACTGATTATAATATATTTAACCCAAATCCAAATATCTCAATCTTAAAACTATTTCACCTAAATTCTCGAATATAATATAATGTCAGCAAGACAAATTAATAGCTCCAATAAAAGCAGCGTTCACAACATTTCAGTAATTTCTGCACAACAACGGAGAACTGAAGAATTGAGTTCATCAATAGGTCGTTCAAGTATCGAAGAAAGAAAAGACAGGATGGCAAATTTTACTTATAATCCTGATAGAGTCATTGGCAATGGAAGTTTTGGGATGGTCTATCAAGCAACAATAGCAGAAACCGGGGAAACTGTCGCAATAAAAAAAGTATTCCAAGACCGCCGATACAAAAATAGAGAACTCCAAATAATGAAAGAACTGAAACACCCTAATTTAGTCTCATGTCGACATGCTTTCTACTCTCCAGGCGAAAAGCCAGACGAGCTCTATTTAAATATCGTCATGGAATACATTCCAGAAACCCTCTATAGAGTTGTAAAACACTACAATAAAATGAAGCAGGCGGTTCCTCTTATATTAGTAAAACTTTATAGCTATCAAATATTACGAGCTCTTGCGTATATCCATAGTCTAGGAATTTGCCATAGAGACATCAAGCCTCAAAATTTATTAGTCGATACCAATACTCATACAGTCAAACTTTGTGATTTTGGGTCAGCTAAAAAACTGGTGCAAGGAGAGCCAAATGTGTCATATATTTGTTCGAGGTACTATAGAGCCCCAGAGCTTATTTTTGGGGCAACTGACTATACTGGAGCAATTGATGTTTGAAGTGCTGGATGCGTAATTGCTGAACTATTGCTGGGGCAACCTATATTTCCAGGGGAAAGTGGAGTGGACCAGCTTGTGCAGATAATAAAAGTGCTTGGGACTCCTACAAAGGAGCAGATTGAGGATATGAATTCGAATTATACAGAGTTTAGGTTTCCTCAAATTAGAAAACAGCCATGAAACAGAGTTTTCAGATCAAGAACTCCACCAGAATCAGTTGATTTTATTGGAAGTTTGCTGGTTTATTCTCCAAATTCGAGACCAAAGCCATTGGAAGCTCTTTTGCATCCTTTTTTTGATGAATTGAGGGATCAAAATACTACACTTCCCAATGGAGATAGACTACCTGATTTATTTGCATGGACAGAAGAAGAATTAGGGTCAACCACACCAGAAATAATTCAAAGGTTGACTCCAAGCTGATACTCTGATTCTCAATAAAATAATAGTATTTATGTGAAATTATTATAAAATTTCTTATTAAAGTCCATAAAACATTTAATTAAATAAATTATCAATTTAAGAACGAATTAGAGTGCAAGAAATTTTTATTAGTTTTTTATTTACAATGATTTCTCGGCTTTGATTAGATCGAATGTTTTTAAAGCTCTATTCCTAATTTCATCAACGGTAAAAAAATGGTGTCCTTCATCTGGCTCAGTAAGATTTTCTGAATCAATTTCTATGAATTTTAAGGGAGATTTCGGCCCAGCTCCTGTTCTGATATTTTCATTATTTTTACTTTCAACTAAAAGCAACCGATTAATGTGCTCTTCGATTATTTTTATATCAGATATATCAACTTCTTTGCCAAAACTCTTACAATTAAATCCAAGATCTTTAAGGGTTTCTTGAATTTCAGAAATTGGGTATAATACACTCTCCATATTCTCTTGCAGTTGTTTATATTTATCTTTAGCAACTGCAATATTCTCAACAGTTTTTCTCAATTCTTCATTTATTTTACTAATTTGTTCAATTTTTGTGCTCTCAGAGTATTTTTGCACATCATGGAACCCACTAATCTGATTTTTATTATTTTCAATATCTTTTTTTGTCACTGTAATTTCTTCCCCTAACGCATACATATACTGAAAAAGCCTAGCATTTTCATCAAAGCTTGCAACAAATAGATCTACAATTTCTTGATAATTATGGATTTCGCATTGATTTTTCATGGTTTCCATTCCTGAGTTCAATTCTGTAACAAAATCTGAGTACATATTGGATTTTTCATTAATTTCAATACAATTAGTTTTCCAATACTTAGCTTGGTTTTTTGCGATTTGGTAGATTTCTGATGCATTTGCGGTTGGTTCTGCGAAGTTCACTGTGATTCCTTTAAGATATTTTGCTTCTGATTGTTTTCCTTCTAAGATTTTGCTGCTTAGTAGACTAATTTTCTGAGAATAATCAACCCTTGCTGAGCATAAAGTTTCTTGTGTTCTGACAATTTTACTTTGATTGTTTTCACTTCTATTGAAGTTAAATGAAGAGACTTCATTTTCACCTTTTCTAAGATTTCCTGTGCTAAGAAGCTCTAATTTGAGCTGGTTATTGGATTTGAGTAAAGACCCTTTATCTTTTCTCAATGTCTCTATTTTATCTTGTAATTTTTTATTCGAATTTTTGAGTTCACTTAACCGTTTAAACTCTCTTTCCAGCTCACTTTCAAGCATTTCTACCTTATCATTGCTTTTCTTTTTCCATTCACCCTTTATTTTTTTATGGTGTTTTGAAGATAGCCCACCAAGCATTGTAGTAATCTCTTCTAAATCCTTATTCAGGAGGATTGATAATCTCCTTTCTTGTTCTAATTTTCTAGTTAATTCTTCTACTTCAGTTTCTAACCTTTGTGTTTCTGTCTGATATGAGAGGAATTTTTTCTCTGAAACTGACTTGCCAAGATGGACAGCTTTTTTGTTCATATTTTCAGAAATTATAAAAAAATTTGCTTATGCTCCCTTCCAGGATTTTATGTTAGAGAAAAATTATTATTTAGTCTTTTGATGCTTAATTTCTTAATTATCTGCAAAATGTAATATTAATAAAACTAGCCTCAATTAAATTTTCACCTAATATAAATACGCCAAAATATCATCGAAAAAAATCCATATTGCCTTATCTTGGTATCATTATTAAAAACTATTTTATAGCCAAATTTTACTATACCTATATCTTATCATTATCCTTTCAATCTAAAAACGCATATTAGATTTAATGGAATAATTTTTACCTGAAAAACATAGATTCTCATCATATTCCTTCTTAATAATCAGCTTATTAGAAATGGCAAAACCTCATAACGTTTCAGTCGTGACAGGGAATTCAAGAGTAATAGAAGAAGAATCCAAACACCGCTTTTCCTACAGCGCCACCAAAGTTATCGGAAATGGCAGCTTTGGTGTCGTTTACCAAGCATCTGTGAACGAAACAGGCGAGACAGTTGCAATTAAAAAGGTCTTCCAAGACAAAAGGTACAAAAATCGTGAGCTTGCCATAATGAAAGAACTGACCCACCCAAACATCATCGGATTGAGGCACTACTTTTACACGAAAGGAGAAAAAGAAGAAGAGGTATACTTAAATGTAGTAATGGACTACATCCCTGATACAATTTACAAAGTAATGAAAACATATACAAAGACTGGCCAACAAGTCCCTCTGATCCTTGTGAAGCTTTACTCCTACCAAATTTTGAGGGCTTTGGCCCACACCCACGCAGTCGGAATTTGTCATAGAGATGTGAAGCCTCAAAACATGTTGGTGAACCCTACAAACCATGTTTTGAAGCTCTGTGATTTTGGTAGTGCAAAAAGGCTAATTCCAGGAGAGCAAAATGTTTCTTATATTTGCTCGAGGTATTATAGAGCCCCTGAGCTTATTTTTGGAGCTGTTGAATATAAAGAATCAATCGATATTTGAAGTGCTGGATGTGTAACTGCAGAGTTATTGATTGGAAAGCCTGTATTCCCAGGAGAAAGCGGCGTGGATCAATTGGTTGAAATTCTTAAGGTCCTTGGAACACCTTCAAGAGAACAAATCCATGATATGAACCCTAACTATAGAGAATTTAAGTTTCCTCATGTCCGAGCACACCCGTGGAGTAGAGTTTTTGGGCCTGAAGTGCCTCAAGAAGCCAAGGATTTTGTGAGTTCTGTATTAGTATATTCACCACAGAGAAGACCTCATGCGTTAGAAGCGCTGCTGCATCCTTTCTTTGAGGAGCTTAGACAAGAATCGACAAGACTTCCAGATGGAGCACCACTTCCAGATCTTTTCAACTGGACCCCACAAGAGTTGAGATCTGTTAGTCCAAACGTAATTCAAAATTTGACACCTGCATGGTATCGAAGATAATAAATTACGACTTAAATAAGGATTAGAATTGTTTATTGAAAAATTTACATAAAAAAATTCTTACATATATTTGTTTTTTAAAGTCGAAGCCCTTTTGATTAAAATGATGCCAATGATAAAATAAAATTTGAAAAGTATGGCAAGAAAAGAACCAGGAAAATCCTCATTTGTTCTCAGCCATACAATACGCTCATTCCTACAATTAAGTTTTTAAAACAATCTAAAATAAGCCACTAAATTTTAACACCTGCCTGAATTGCGGATTTAAAAAAAATGCATATCATGAGAATAATCATTGAACATTTAAAATTTTGTATTTCAGATTTTAGACCTATTTTCCATCAATCAAATAATTATGCTTCCAATATAAATAAGACATATTAATAGCATCAATCTCATCATCTTTTAACAACTTAAGTGGAAATAATATTGCATTAATTTAGATTACAGATCGGCGATTATAATGAATGCGTGGATTTCCAATAGCAGAAGATCTAAGAGAAGATATTCAGACATATCGTTTATAAGTAATTATGAGGATGAGAGCTTTTCAGATGAATCTCCTCTGATAGAGCCTCTAACAGATGCTTGATTTCCAAGCAGACAAATAACTAGGAGCAATTTAATTAGTATTTCCTTTCTGGAAAGCGAAGCTTTTTCAAAGAAAACTTTTATAATCCAGCCCGAAAGCAAATTTAAACTATTTTGGGATATTTTTATCAGCATTTTAATAGCGATTCAGCTGGTATATACTCCTATTGTTCTTTTTTTAGCAGATACAGAGAGCGAAAGCCTGAAATTTACAGACCTTGTTTTGAATGAATTATTTATTTTGGACATCATAGTCAAATTCAATACTGCTTCCTATTCTAAAGGACACATAATCAAAACCAGACTTGAAATTGCAAAAAAATATTTAAAATCCTGATTTTTGTATGATATAATAACTAGTATCCCAATTGAAGAATTTTATGAACTCTGCAGCCCAGGAGTATCAGAAACCCCTAACCACCACTTTTTTAGCGTACACCGAATATTTGAATACACAAAAATAATTAGGATCGTAAGAGTTATAAAACTCGCCAGCACGATGACTCTGCTTGAAGATTTTATCCCTAACCAAAAAGTTGCTATTATTTTCAGATTTTTTAGGCTTATTTTAATTGCTTTTTATATAAATCACTATGTGGCCTGCTTATGATATTATATAAATTTTTTGGATTCTTTCTTATACCCTGTCACTTGGTATGATAAGCTCCGCAACTTTGGAGACTTTAATATAGAGGATCTCTATATTCGAGCGTTTTATTTTGCAGTTGCAACTACTTCTACGCTTGGGTATGGAGATTATGCTGCAAGCTCAAGGAATGCTATGATTTTTGATATTTTTAATATGGGAATTGCAGTTATTATAGTGTCTTATATAATTGGGAACATAAGTGACTGAGTCGTTGCTCAGACAGTTTTGAGAATCGACTTTAGCAGAAAAATGGCAAATTTGAATAATTATATGAATAAAAAAAGGCTGCCTAAAGATCTGAAATTCAAGCTTAGGACCTATTTTGATTATCTTCAACACAACCCTCAAATAACTCATATTGACGAGCTGAAAGTTTTTGATTTATTATCAACACCTCTCAGAGAAGAAATTGCTGGAATTACACGAGGAAAAGTGTTTAAACACTGTTCAGTGTTCCAGCAGCTTTATGGGACAAAGTTGATAAACGAAATTAGCAAAAAAATAAGGATAGAAAGATATGCACCAGATGATGTTATATTTGAAGAGGGTGAAAAAAGCCACACACTCTATTTTATTAGCATAGGAATAGTTGAAGTTTACCATAAGCGAACCTTGACTATTTTTAAAGAACTCAATGAGGATTCTTATTTTGGAGAAATTGGATTTTTTGCTATGCATCCTAGGACCGCGAGTATACGATGTATAGCATTTTGCGAATTTATTGTATGTGACAGAAGCGATTTAAATGAAATCTTAAAAACAAAACCTGAAGCGCAGCAAAGAACTGGGATGCTTTATAACTACTGCCAAAGAGATACACCTAATAGGTACTCAATTTTAGGAGTAAAATGCTTTCTTTGTGGAGTTATAGGGCATGCAGCAGCTCAATGCTATAAAGTATTGGTCAAAAAAGGTGACGAACAAAGCAAAGATAAATGACTTAAAGAAAGAGAATATGGCAAAAAAATCCAAAGCGAAATTGTGGCAAGGCTAAAAAGAAGAAAAAGTCATAAACGGCCTGAAAAATACTGCGCAAAAAGTCCAATTGGACCAGTAAAGCACCTTGGAGATTCTTTTAAAGAAAATTCAGTCTTGGTGCAGAAAATGCGAAATTTTCTTGATGCTGTCCGAGAAGAGCAAATAAAATCAATTAAAGTTGACAACAACAATTTCGCAACTAAAACATATTTAAATGTTCTTGGAAGTTCATCAAGCGAATCGAGTGTTGAAGAATTCAGTCCAAGAAAATATTCTGATTCATATGGAAGGAGCAGGCTATCGTATGTAAATACTGATAATCTGTATAGATTTCGATCTGATAAAACAAGTGCAAGAGGATCATCGAATCAAGAAGAAATTTCGTTTTTTGATATCTACGAGAAAGTTGAGTAAGTGAGGAGTGTAAAGATAATTTTATTTCCAGTGATAAAACAGAGTAAACCTCTGGAAAAATTTTGTTCTTGTATTTTAATACATTAATATTTGTATATTTTGAATGTATAATTATTTTGCAGCATATTATATAAAGATCAAAATCATGCAGATATATTCATATCTTTATCTAGTATTATAACTCACAAAACTTATACACATGTCTTACAAGCTATTATTTATATTTGTTCTTAAGAAATCTGCTTTTATGCAGAAATTCAAATTTGTAATGGCCGGTAAATTTAATTTTTAATTCTCTAATGATGCAACATGGTTTTTTCTCAAATTCAATAATAATTCATATGAGCAAATTTGGCAGCCCACGTGTAAAATTTTGTCCATCTATTGTTCCGCTTCCGTCCAACTTTGCCGACCAAGTGTTAGAGCTTGAAATTCAAGTTGAAACGCAAGAGTCAATTGAGGCCTTCAAGTCTCTAATGGAGTTATATTCTGTAAGTTTTATTCAGAAAGCCATAGAATACTACAACTCAATCGGAGATGCCAAATATAAATACTATCAGGAACGAATGATCAGTTTTATACAGAAGCAAGATTCAATCTTGCAAGCTCACGCATCAAAAGTAGCATCAACAACAACGTCACCAGAGAAAGTCTCTACTTCTCAGCACTCTGTCTCGACAACAAGTAAACTTTTGTTTCATGAGTCTCCTTTTGAAGTGGCACCAGAAGTTCATAGACCTACTGAGCTGGCTCAGCGCCGGGCTGCAGATAAAGTGATGAAGCAGCATGAACAAGAGTCCCATGTAAGTATCAAGCATGCTCAACAAAATATAAAAAGCCAAAATGACAACTTAGAACAAAGAGTAATCAGCAGAAAAAGAGGACTCACCAGATATAGAAGCATTTCTCCAGAGTCGCCTTCATGCTGTGATTCAACCTTTTCATTTTGTAGCCCAGAACCTTCAAGACTTGACATACCAGAAAGAGAATCACGTGAAGGAGAAAGTGACAAATCTGGAGGATTTGCTAAGCCTAATATTTCTGCGATTTTTGATAAAGGTTTAGAAGAAATAATGGAAAAATATATTACGGAAAAAATCAAAGAAAGTGGGAGAATCAGCAAAATGTACAAAGAACAAATAGAAGAAATAAAATCGATAGGAGGATCATCTGAAATTATAAACCAAATTGTGAAAGAAATGGAAAGGAATAGAGAAAATGAGCTGAAAGATCTTGAAAATTCTTTAGAATTTAAGAGAAAGCAAGAAATTGATTCTTTAAGAAAGAAAATGTGTTTAAGCTCATAATATAAAAATAGCCATTCAATTGTTTTTTATTTAAAGTTAATCTAAATTATTTATCATATTTGAATTCATTTTTTCCATGCAAATTTGGAACTTATCATACGAAATTTCTAATAATGAACATAAAAATGTAGCAATCCCTAATTCTTTATCACTTGTGTAATCCATATCTAGTAAGATTTTTCAAGATTTTTCTATATCTGCTACGTCAAAGCCTGCAGCTTTTGAAATATAATTTTTTAATTTTCCATAGTCGTTTACCAAAGACTTATAAAGACTTTTCATATTCAAAGAATCAATCTCAAAAAGCTGCGAAAACCTGTAGGAGTCTCATTTGAAATTTTTTAATTCTAAAGAGTATTCTATGTAGTCAGAAAAATTGTCCCTGTAGGTATAATATCTGAAACCAGGATTATTTCCGTAAATGGGAGAAACTGACTTGTGGATTAGTATTGGAATATCAACTTCTGGAAGAAGTTCAAAGGAACTGAAATGCAAATGACCTGCAAAAATAAATAAAATTTTTTCTTTATGCATCTGCACCAGTTCTGTAAACTTTTCAAGATACTCATCAGTCCAGAGCTGTTGGGCTTTATTATAGATTGATATTCCAGGAGGGATATGCATAGAAATAATCACATTTTCTTCTGAATCATTTAATTCCTGCTCAAACCATATCATCTGACTGTTTGATTCTTGCTTTGAGCCTTCAAATTTATAGCTGAAGTAGTTTGAATTTAAGCAGATTATTTTCAGCCTATTATCAGTGAAGACAGAATAATATCCGCCTTCATAAAAACTTGTATCGATTTCCCCTGTCAATTCTTTTCAATTATTATATAAGAATTCTAAATATTCCTCTCCTTGACCATCTATAAACGATTCGTAATCGACGTAGCCGTCATTATTCCCTATTAAATAAATGACTTGGTTTTCAGGAAACACAGTCTTGAAAATGCTATCAATATCTACATAAGTTTTTTTAACGAGTTCTTTTGTCTCTTCCAAATTTAAATTTCCACTCTCAGCGAACAGCTCCATAGTATGATGAGCTAAATGGTCACCAAGAATTAAAATAAAATCAGGGGTTGAGTCTATTTCTTTCATTTTCCAAGCAACTTTATTTATTAGATCAATTGGAGAATCGCAGTAATATCTGCCTGACAGAGCTTTATCATTGGATTTCTCCAAGACAGCAGGGCCTTCCGGCAAAGCTGTAGAGTGACAATATGATTTTGATGTGTAATTTGGCTCATAAGCGATATCATAATGCAAATCTGTGAGAACAAAGAAGTTTCCTTTTACTTTTAAGGGTACTCATAATAATAGTAGTAAGATTACCATCATTGCTATCCGTTAATAAATATTTATTAAATAAATCGATTTTTCAATAAGATTTTGCAATAAATATTTATCTATATTTATAGAATTAAAATATAATACAAAATAGATTAACCTTAAATAATCCTATCACTTAGCCTTAATTATATGTCATAGCAAGGGAATAAAGCTTTTTCAGGGTACAACAAATCATTAAGAAAACAAATTGTGCCTGCATCCCCTTCCATTAAGCTGTAAGGTGTATCCGCGACTCCGACTCTTTTTCGTTGTGGATCATCATATGATGCAATTTCTTGCATTACTTCTGGATCAATTAGTAATTTATAAGCAAATACTTGTGCCCTATAGATTCATTTCTTTTTTTGAGTTAAGTTGTAAAGCTTTATAAAAGCATATGCGTTTCCAGAAAAACCATGGCAAATCCCGCCTCCTTTTTTTAATAAGCCACGATTTCATATGCAGTTTCCAGCTCTGATAGCTCTGTCAAGATATTGGGGATTTTTAAAAATATCGTATGCCAGACAAAGCATTGGGACTGCTCCAGCAGCCCCATGACAAAAATGAACTAGTTTGTCTTCATTGCGACCTTCAATTACTGGGAAATTGCCAGACTCAAACTGTAGGTTGCAAACTGCGTTTATGCTTGAAATTAAAAGCTGATCATATGATGATCCAATTATTGATCTTGCTTGCAAAATAATGTGAATAATTCCAATTGTACCATGAGCACCACCTAAATATCTACTTGCACCGCGTGGAAACGAATAATGAAGCTCTCCATTTTGGTTTCCAGACTTTATAAGTGCTTCAACTACTCTTCTAATAGCTTCATTGATAATTTGAACAAAAGGACTCCCAGGCCAATATTTCTGAATAACAAGCAAGCAATACAAATACCCTGCATTTCCATAAAGAAGCTCATCTTCAGCTTTGCGGCCATATGCCAATTGTTCAGCTTCAATTACTTTTTGTACAGCAAATCTATCCCTATTAATCACAGCTTGAAGTGTATAAATCCCGACCTTTCCCATTAAAAACGTGATCGGATCACTGCCACTTTCTATTTCGTCACATGCCCTTAAAGCTGCTCCCAGAGCAATATTCAGATTATGTTCATAAATTTCTGAATTTTGGCTCAATCTTCAGTACATAAATAAATTCCCAGCACAGCCCATATAAATAGAATACTCATCTTCAGTCGCCCCTGTGGAATCAATTGATGAAGTTATATTTGGAGGATAATTACGCTCGTGGCTTGCAAGAAGTTCCTGGAATTTTTCTGTGATTAATGGGGTAAAATCTGCTGCGCCTTCATAATAGTCAGGAGCTGTGTTTTGTATGTATCTCTCCATTTAATTTTTTGGAAGCTAATTAAGTCTATTTATGCCGTTATACTTTATGCAAGAAAGTTAGGTTAAAATAATAAAGTGCTAAAAAAAATCAGTACTTAGTTATCTAATTTGTATCCAGTGCCTGGAAAATAAGGCTGCGCGGGCTGAGGCTGCTGGGGTTGATACTGTTGAAACTGCTGAGGTGAGTATTGTTGAGGTGGGTATTGCTGAGGAGGATATTGAGCAGGTATACCATACGCAACTTGAGGAGGATTATTCATTGCTGGCTGTCTTGCTCCTCTATTTCCTTTCATTAAGTCTAAAATTTCTAAACGCTCTTGAGGAGTTACATCTCCTAAAAGCCTGAAAAACTTAACAAGGAATACAAAAATTGCGATTGTGAAAATAATGATAAAAATAGTTAATACTGTGTATATTACGCTGTCTGCAATTGCAATTAACGCAATCCTCAATATTGTTACTAATATCTGATATATCATATAAGCCACTAGCAAAGGTCTCAATAGCTTTGCTCCACCAAAATAGCCTAAAACAGGTAGGAAAATCAATAGAATGAGCACAAAAAGGCCTGTCAAAATATAGATGAAACAAAGCAGGCAGTCCAAGATCGCGATCCATTTCGTTGTTGACGCAAATTTAAGCACTTTTAGATACTTTGGGTTCAAGGGCTCAGGATCGATAATCATAGCAGGTATCTGATGAATATTATTTGCAGGGAGAGGCATAGGACTGAATCCAGCATGATTATCGTAAAATGGAGCAGGCCCATTACTTATTGGCTGCAGTGAATGTAGAGGCGGTTGTGGCTGCTCATTTGTTCTGTCTTGAATAGGCATTTCTTTGAACTCTTCTTCTTGTATCTCTTTTGGAATCTGTTCGTCACTTTTCATTTTATTAGTTCGGATTGCTATTGTCTGATTTAAATATGTGTTTTATGATCAAAATATAAAGCAATTTAAAAATATATTACAAGGAGCAGATTTATTTATAAGTTATAAACTTTCTTGAGTTGCTCGGAATAGAATCGTAAATTATAATTAAATTCTGATGGTAGAATTATTGATAAAAATTCTCCAATATTGTGTCGGAATATTTAAAGTAGTAGAAAATATATTAGAATTTTGATACATAAATACAAATAATTGATCTAAATTCATAGGAAAAGAAAAGTAAAATAATAGAAAAATATTTGCTATTTATATGGAAAAGAATTAGATTCGAATCGAACTAGCTGGAAGCATTTAATATCAATCATATTTTAAATATGTAATTGTCTGAAATACTTACAATTAAGAAGTAGCATACAATATATATAAAGATCAATTTTGTAACGCAAAATATTCTCTTTAAAATATTTAATAAAAAATACTATAATATTTTCAGAAGCTTATGATATCTCAACAGGAACTAATTTTTCACATTTTTGATTAAAATAATAGAAAAGCAGAATAAAGAGAAAATTATTGTGCAAACACTTAATTAATAAATCATGCTCAAATTTGGCGTTCTCAGTCTCACCGGACTTCCAGACAAGGATATTCTTGATACATCAAGCGCAGAGTTCATTTCAAGCATTTTCTCATTCAAAATATTGAGAGACGCTCGTGAATTCATTTGCTTCATATACAAAGGCAGAGGGCTAGCACTATCAGGCCTAGATCCAGTTTTTTTAAAATCAGGCGATCTTACTCTTTTCTCTACCATTCCATAATTGACTTTATATCCATGCATATTCGTCAAATGGCTCAACAAAATCGGTTTTCTCGGGGAATATTTCTCAAAATTTGCTACTTTTCCAAGATCATCTGATATAAGCTTATATGAAGAATTATAAGTAGGAAACACCTCTTCTTGCAAAAACTTACTGTCTCTAGCTCTAGCTTTGCCTATATCAGGTGTGCTGACTCTTCTATATTTTCCACACACATTTGGCATATCTTCGTAAGCTTCAAATCTTTTTTCATTTACATCACTAGTCATTTTAACGATACTCGGTCTTGGCAGCTGCTTCTCTAACGGTATTGGGCCTTTTAATTTATTTCTTGGCTTTTCTGGAGGACTTTCAAAGTCGCTTAATTTAGTTTCTTTCATAACTCGGGAAGCCGTTTTTGGTCTTTCGCTAAAATCAATTTTCCTTGGCTGTTTATCGACTAGTTTATATCTTGCATCATAATGGTTACAAGGCGGAGCTGGGCTTTTGCTGCCATTTGCTTTATAAAATTCTTCACGGGTCTGTGACATAAAAGCACAGCTTTGTTTTGGGGATTGTTTTTCGTCAGGTAAATCTATACTAATATTTTCTCTTAAAATCTCTTGCAACTTTTCAGGAGATAACTGCTGAGATGAAGCCCTTGGAGCTTGTGTTTTTATAGATTTTCTTTGTGATTTTCCAGATAAAATTTCTTCTTTGTGTTTTAATATTTGGAATCTTTCTGTACAAACTTTTCCGAATTTGCTATACATTGTAAAAAATATATGAGAGTTTTAATTGTAGATGCCTTTTCTATAGGCAGCGAAGGCCGCAGATCGTTTATTAACTTTAAAACTCTGGTCAAAAAAGCGTTTACTTTTCAAAAGATGTATAACATAGAAGACATTGAATTTATTGAAGTTGATCATAACTCAATTGATACTTATTTATATGAGCTAAATGCAGGGTTTTCTAGCAAAGATGCAGAAAAGTTGTTCGATCATCTTGATTTTGTATTTATTGATGGAGATTCAAATCTCCTGCCTTGGCTTCAGCATACTCGAAAATTTTTGACGCTGATAAGAATGTGCAAAAAAACCAAAAAAATTCTTTTTGCGGCTTCTTTTGCAATGCAGACTTTGGTGTTTTTGTGTGCGACAAGCTTTAATGTCGGAAGAGTTATCAATGGAAAAGGAAGAGGGAGCTCGTTACAGGAAATTCACAATTTGCCGAGGGAAAGCTTAAGCAAACTTTCACTAGGAGATGTATTTTTAGATAATTCTACTGGGGATATTTTTTGTTATGACGGACATAGGAATGAATTTTACCCTGTCGCAAATGCAGGACTGCATAATAATAAAGCAGCACAAGAAAATGAAAAAGTAAGCAAAGCAATTTTAAGAACCCATAAATACTCAGCAAAAAATGTAGATAAAACTGATGAAATTTATATAGGAAAATCAACTGAAACTAAAGTGAGGATTTTTAAACAGTTTGTCCAGCATTGGCTTTTAAAAGGGGTAGGTTTTGACGAATTTTTGGTCCAAAATTTAAATCAGTGGGACGTTCACCCAATAAATGCGACGTTAAAAGAAAATGTTTTAACTGTTTTAGCAGAATCCCAGCGTGGACCACAGATAATTTTACATAATAATGCAGTTGGAATACAATTCCATGTGAATTCAAAATATCCTATGACTTTTTTAATTTTAAAAAATTTTGTTGTTCACATGATGGATAGATTTCAGAATGAAAAAGATAAATTTGACTTACCTCTTCATTCAGTAACAAAAGCAGGGTTTTATTATACTGGATTTGGCGCTATGAGCCGAAACGGATACCAAGATACACAAAACGCTAATGACTCTGAAAAATATGGACTTCAGGCTAATGAAGCAAAGCACTCAGGTTTTGCGTTTTCTTTGAGAAATGGAGAACCTTTGACTGTCAAAATTAATTCTACTACTTCTCAAGCTATTAAACTAAAGAAAATGGCAAGGCCAAGGAGCCAAGAGAGTTTTGATAGTAGCTTTTCAGATAATAACAGTATGCTGCGAGAGCCTATAAAAAGGACGACTACCAATAAAAAAGTAGATTTTGCGTTAAAAAGAACTTTGTCTTCAGGCAGAGATCAAGTTTTAGATAATAGGATAATAAGACCGATTGATGCTGAATATGCAAATTCACTTGGAAGTCAAATGATCGAGTCACTTCCAGAAGCCTGGAAAAGCAAAAAAGAAATTAGGTCACTGTTGCATCCAGGGTATGCAACACATTTAATTCCAAAAAGAGGAAATATTCTGAATGGGACTAATCTTACTCTGACAAAAAATGATTATCATTATTATGAGAAGCCAGTAGTTAAAATTACTATTTCTCCCAAGTTTTATTGTAGATATAATAGAGAATTTAAAGAAAAAGAAAATCAGGAATTTATGAAAACTAGAAGTGGAAGCTTAGGGTCAACACTTAGAAATGATAGAACTCCTTATATTGAGCCAGAAAAATTGAAAAGACAAGAAGAAATAAGAGAAAAGTCAAGATGAATGGACAAGAGAGATTTCCATAGGGTCTTTTCTGAGTCTGCTATTTCTAGGCAGAGGGCGCATACATTTAATTCACTTTCTTCAATTTTCAGTGAAAAATAGTGCTAAATATGTAGTCTGAATATAAAAGTAATACAATTTTATGTTTTTAAATAAATTCCTTTGTATAAACTTAGTTTATATAAATTTAGCAAATATTTAAATTATAAGATTTTCTATCCCTGAAATGCTATAATTTAATCAAATTAGTTTTATCAGGAATCTAAATGATTATGATATAGCTTATGAGACTGTTGAAGACTTGATATTTTTTGATTAGATTGACAATGATATTTTATATCCACATTAGAACAAGTATAAATAAGAGTATTTTCAAAATCTAAAATTTTTATCAGTTATTGTTTTAGTATTAACTAGAAAAATTAAGATTGTAAAGTAAATGCCTAATTCATTATTTTCACTGCTCAAATATTAAATATTTACACTTCAAATTTAATTTTCACCATCAGATATGAAACTCTTGTGCTTCGGGAAATTCCTAAATGCCCTTTGTTTGATTTGCACAAAAAAAGAAACGAATGAAATATCAGCACCCAACTCAGAAAAATCAGCCGCGAAGCGAAATGATTCTTACCAAAATCAAGAAAATTCAATTGAAGCTAGTAATCGAACCTGCAACTCTAACAAAAATCTTGAACCACCACAAGAAATGCTAGGAGATATAGAACAAACCTTTACATTTGGGCAAAAAACTTTTTCCGAAGCTTGTAAAGCATACGAGGGAAATTCTGACAGTCTTAATCCTGCTAAGAAAAAGTCAAAACCAAAGCAGAAAAAGAAAAAGACCACAAAAAATAGGATTGATAAAATATAATAACAAAAAAAATACGTTCCTGTAATTATTATTAAAATTAAATCTTCTTTAACTAAAATATTTAAATGACCTCAACATTTATTAATTATAAATTTGCTTCTGAATGGGGAATTGTTGTGCTCGAAATCAGTGCCCAGCTCCAACAAAGAAAAATGCAGACTCGTTCCACTTAGTCTGCGATGAATCGATGCTTCGGTCTACTTTTAAAGAGAGCTTCAAGCTATCTCATTATGAAGGTATATCAATTAGCAAACAGTAAGGTCTAGATAGCATAACTTTGATTGTGGATGAAAGTGTAGAAGAAGATGATAATGTGACGAAATCATCTCTAAGCGAAAAAGATACTAATCAAGTATCAGCAGTTGCAGATGTTGAGGGAGTCAACTAAATTAACATATTTTGACGTGATTAAAGAAAATTCTGATCGCTTATGCTTGAATTTTATAGATTTATATTATAATTGAATGATCTCATAATAATTTAATTGGATAACTAATTATTGTCGAAATAATTTTATCAGCCATATACAATCTTTATAATTAAAATATGGATAAATTATGCACTTTTTTATATTTTGAATATTTAGATAAAAAGATTTTCGCCCGCATTTTTACTATAATAAATATTAAGTCTGATCAAATTTTATCTCGTTTATTTTATAATATATACAAAATGCTTATTCAGTAATTCACCATTTTGAAATTAATGTGTAAAGAGTATCTTTATCAAGTGGATCATCTATTTTTAATCGTTCTTGTTTGGTTGTGTTTTTAAAAATAATTGACACTTAAAAGCTGTTCAGAATGAGCCTAAAATTGAAATGCTATATAGAGGATATCTTTTAAGCGAATCAGGGTTTTTCGGGGTATTTTTAGTTTGCTTAATATTATGAATTTAGGAAGAATTGCCTACCCTAGTTAATTGAAAAATGATTTTGTATATAATTTCAAACTTTTTACAAGCTTACTCATCTCTCTGTATTAATAGTTACAATTCCTTCTGAATTTGAATTTAATTGGACTGCTTCGTTTGTAATGACTTCTTCTGGAGAATCTTTTAGACTACCACCTTTACATTTTAGCTTTCCACTTCTATTTTTGCGGTCCATATAAGAAACAGTAACCTCATCTCATAAAACAGTCGTATTTTCTTTAATATCTGCAACTTGAGTTTTTACTTTCTTTTTCTTCTTGGCATTACGTTTTTTAAGAATATATTCGAATGTTGTCATTTGTTTTGACCTCAATCACACATGTAAAATAATAAGACAGCCATCAACTAAGATAGCTATCATGGATTCTATAGTCACTACATAAGTTAAAACAATAAAAGCATCTTTATCAGCGTATGTGACAGCTTCTTTGATATCAGAAACATAGGTATCATAATCGTTATAATAATCTAGAATAATGCTGACTCCATAGCCGAAAATCACCATCATATTGAATTCAAGTGCAAATATAAGTTTTATAAAGTTATGATAATTCTTTTTTCCAATGCAATTATTCAGCCACACACAATGATGATCAAAATTATCGACACAACGATTGCATTGTCCGCAATGCTTAGTTTTCATACTTACATTACAACAGCAAATTGTACAAAAAGCTTGATTTCCTTTAGGCTCGTCTCTTTCGCCGTTTATTATTTTTTGAATATGTTCGTGCACCATAGGATCAGTAGGGTCACAAATTATAGCTTGAAAAGCAAAAAAAATCACAAAAATTTGAGATAAAGCAAAAAGTATAGCAAAACTTATCTAATTGATAATTACTTTAGAGGAGATATCCATGCTGGGAAAATATACAAGTGAAACAACAGCAATATTGAATAACATCATTATTCAGCTAAATACTTGCACAGGATGCAGTGGAAAATTAAACCCATTGCCTCTTGAGTGTCGAGCCATTTTCTAAACTGTAGCCTTCAAGTAAAACTTAATAATCAACCTTACTTACTGCATCTTATCGGCTGAAAATATTGCATGAATATTAGGATGAATATATAAAATTTCAAAGAGTTATGAAAATGGTAATTTCATCCTATAATATCGATCATAATATTTTAATTCCCAAAATTATTCATATTAAATCTCTTATTCTACTATAATTTGGTGAATAATATGAAGCTGTTTGCCCTTTTCATTTTATGCATCTCAGTTCCTTCAGCTCTCGCAGCCACAGGTGTCGATGTTTCAGCATATACAAGCCAAGATTCTTTCAGCTGCTTAAATCAAAATGGCTATATCTTTGGTATTGTCCGTGGTTACTGTAGCTACGGTGGAGTTGACCCAAATGTGGTTTCAAATATTCAAAACTCAATTAACGGAGGAATGCAGAATACAGACGTCTACCTCTTCCCTTGTTACCCATGTGGAGACCCAGCCGGACAAGCTGACGATTTAGTGAATGCAATTTCAGGCCAAGGATATGGAATGGTTTGGATGGATATTGAAGTTTATGCCTGGGACTCAGACATAGGAAACAACCAAAACTTTATTTTAACTATGGCCAATGAACTAACGAACCAAGGCCAAAGTGTTGGAATTTATAGTAGCTACTATAACTGGCAAAGCATCGTTGGGCTTGGATGGACTGGAGTCTCCCAATATCCATTGTGGTATGCCCATTATGATGACTGGATG
Organism: Blepharisma japonicum; assembly: GCA_949751835.1. Classification (NCBI taxonomy): domain Eukaryota; phylum Ciliophora; class Heterotrichea; order Heterotrichida; family Blepharismidae; genus Blepharisma; species Blepharisma japonicum. Next base: position 115,938 of record CATKHK010000035.1, on the reverse strand, counting down.
AGCTTCGATGATTTTACTCCATTTGGAGGCTGGAATACCCCTGCAATTAAGCAATATAACGGAGATGTAAGCTTCTGCGGAGCTGGAATTGACCAAGACTATTATCCTTAAATTAGAATAATTTCTTTATATTACGCTTATTAATATTTACCAATTAAGGGGTTGTTGCAATGCAGTGCTTCAGAATTCTTGTAAAAAGAATGGACAGCTCAGTTTGTCTTAAATCAGTGATTTCGTATTTTAATAAATTCCCAACTTGTGAGCTACATTCTAAAGGGGTATATCGAATATATCTCCCTGCCATATCAATTTCAAACGAAATTTCATTTCCTTTATACCCAGCAACACATCGGAAAATGCCCCCTTTTCTTTCTGCTTTAAGATTCATCAAATTTGAATAAAAATTGTGGATTTTTTTATAGTGCTGGTTATCTTCAGTTAAATTTTCTATTTTTTTATCATATTCAGCTTTTATTTCTTCTAAATTTCTCGCAATTTCATTTTCTTCGTTTTCTGCTTTTTTATTTTCAATTTCAATATTTTGGTTCGCAGCGGCTAATTCCATCTCTAATCTTTGGAGTTCATTATGAAGGGAGTCATTTTCTTGATTTATATTGTCAATTTCTTGTTGTGTTGGGATTTTTTTATGATAAGCAATCATGTCTTTTAAGTGATCTAAAGCAGAAATTATATTGGATTTTGTTGATTCTATTCGATTATCTAAAGCTTTGCTGAGATCTGATGTAAACTGCTCGAAATGGTTTTCATTTGTGTAAAATAAAAGTAAGGAATCGATATCTTGGTCTTCTGGGAGAGGCTCTGGGAGGTCTGACTGGGGAGGACGAGGAGAAATCAAGATTTCAGTGTTCTCGCCGAATGAAACTCTTTTGTCTTCCCTTTTTCTGAATTTGAGAGGTCGAGGGTCAATGATTGGAGATCTTCGCTTGAGATCAGGGCTAACGTCGACTTCTTCAATAGAATATGCATCTTTAGAAATGCTTGGAGGAATTGATGAAAACTTGGACTGATTTCCTGTTTTCCAGTAGCCTGAACTTGATGGCTCTTTTAGTTTTTCAACATACTCGCTTTTTACTTCAACTTCACCTGTTTGAATTTCCATATTTACCGCCTCAAGAGTGCAATTATTTAATAATTTCTAATGATTCTGCTATTCTTCTTATCCTGCAATTATTTAAAACAAAAATTTCTGAAAATATTTGCATTTATTCCAATTGAAAATCATAAAAATTTAAAAATAAAATTTCTGTATTCTAAAAGAATCACAACATATCAAAAAAAATTATTTCAATATGTATAGCTGTATAAATAATCAGTAACTTAAGCTTTAAAATTTTAATTATATCAGTTTACTCCTTTCTATACCCAAAGCTTCAGTTTTGAGCTACTTTATAGTACACTCACAACAGCAACAGTTCTATTACATTTTGGACATATATGATAACCATCTTTGCATGATTTCATTACCAATGGCAAAATACAGCAAGGAATGCATCCTATTGAAAGCAACCCACAACACCCTAACAAAGACATAGTTCCTCTTTTATAAGTAAGCTCAGTCACTACCTTATTATGACAAAACGGGCATATAATAGTTTCTGGATGAAAACTTCACTCTTTTGGGTAATTTCCAATATAAATTGTAGCTGGCAAGAACTCTTTTTTTGGAGTTAAATGAGAAAAATTCGAGCTCGCTCTTCCATCCATAACTACTTGGACACTTTCATGCAGCAAAGGGCTATTTGGCTCACTTTTAGACATTAATAGATTTTATTTTAATTACGCGATTAGATCAACGACCCAAAGATCATTTGTGTCTCGGCCACCATATCCTGTTACTTCTTGCTGAGAAGATTTTGTACGAAAGTGGCTATGTGAGTGCAAGGCCTGGCCTGTTTTTACATGGATTAGCCTTATGCAACAATTCTTTACTAAAATTTCATCTGCTTTCCCATTTTCTATTTCCAGTCTTCAATTATCATTATCATCTCCTATCCCATATTGCCCATAACAGGTGACCTCTTGCTGATTGGACTTGCTGGTATTTATATTATGCGAATGGAGATTTCTGCCTGTTAGTAAATGCTCAAGCCTTATTATTGATAAATTTTTTACTGGTTCCCCAACATGCATATTTCAGCGGCTATCTGTGTGTGGACCTTTTATAATCCATCAGTCGTTGTCATCTCTATGGAAATAGCAGGTAACTTCTTGTTGGTAAGAGCCATTTCTGTAATTAATTGTGTGGGAGTGCAAGAAGTTATTTGTGTTCATGTGCCTTAACTTTATGGGGATGCCATAAGTAACATATTCTTGGGGGAGATAGAGGATTGGTTTCAGGATTTCTTTTGCTTCTTCTTCTTCTTCACAAAAAGTATCGTTCTGATTAAGACGAAGAAGCTCTTCTACAGCGGATTTGACTGTAAAGCAAGGGATTAACTGATCTATTGATAAAGCCTGATTTGTTAAAGGGCATGATCTGTGAGTTTTTAATCAATCTTCTATTTCTGCCCGCTGAAAACAGTGGCCAAAAGGAGTTATCACAGGGTCTGTCATAAGCTCATAAGAGATCGGGCAATGTAAAGCGCTTATTTCTATTTTGTTTAATTTTTTTGGTCTTGACTCTGGCAGCATTGTAGGTTTCTATATAAATATATATGCTAAAAAAATTTCCAGCAAATTTGAAAAGTGTAATTTCTTTTGAAAAATACATTTCATGTGAATTATATGTAGGAAATTTGAAAATGATTATGAATATAAAAGAAAACGAATCTAAAAGTATTGATTATTGGGTGCTCGCGTGCAGTAGATGTTATGAATTCTCTTAGTTTGATTTATTAGCCCAAATGCTAATTTGAGTTTATGGTAATAGCGTTGAAATTCGTCTAGAAAACTAATTAATTTTAAAATTCAAAAATCTTCAAATCATTATCCCGCTTATGCTTTTAAAATGATTCATATTTATCAGTCATACCCTAGTCATAATTAATTTCCATTTTGGTTAAAATTTTGATCAGAGCCGCTTTTCAATTATTCAATAAATCATATATTTAAACTATTTTTTTTTCTTACTTCATTACCTTTTTAGTTCATCTCTGTCTATTTCTCTAAGATTTTCTATCAAATATCTATTTGTTAAACCAATTCTTAAGAAATTTGTAAGTCCCCATTTCGAAGCTGTGCGGATCAAATTTAATTAAACACGTGTATAATATGACAGAATCTGTGGATAAGCAAGAGCTGGGTAAAATCCAAACACCTTGGCACACAATTTCTGATGTGGAGTTGATAAAAAGCTTGAATACAAACACAGAATCAGGGCTCAGTGAAGACTCGATTGATCAGCTGAGACGAAGATATGGATGGAATGAATTAAAAAAGGCGGAAACAAAGAGCCTGCTTGCGATGGTACTTGAGCAGTTTACAGATCTTATGGTTATTATTCTTTTGGTAGCCGCTGTTATCTCAACCATCATCGCTTTCTTAGACGGCGAGTCAGGGATTGTTGGGTATATTGAGCCAATCGTCATACTTTTAATACTGATCGCAAATGCTGTAGTCGGAGTTTGGCAAGAATCAAACGCAGAAGCAGCACTAGAAGCCTTAAAAGACCTTATGCCAGAACACGCTAAAGTTCTTAGAAGCGGCACTTGGAGTACTGTCCTTGCAAGAGAAGTGGTCCCTGGCGATATTGTGGAGATGACAGTCGGCAGCAAAGTCCCTGCTGACGTCAGAGTTTTGAAATTGCTGACACCTTCTTTCAGAGTGAATCAGTCACACTTAACAGGAGAAACTAAGGATATTGCTAAGCATCCTGGCCCACTTGACCATGGAGATGTAGTCTTACAAGACAAATCAAACATTGCTTTTTCATCTTCCACCATTGCTGCTGGAAGTGCCCTAGGAGTCATCGTCGAAATTGGCATGACAACCGAAATCGGAAAAATGCAAAAAGAAGTTACTGATGCTAATGAAGAAAGAACACCACTACAAGAAAAACTAGATGAATTTGGAAATTTATTAGCAAAAGTAATTTTCGGTATCTGCGCATTGGTGTGGATCATGAACTTCAGAAACTTTTTCGATGAAGCTCATGGAACTCCTATTAGAGGAGCTATTTATTATTTCAAAATTGCTATTGCATTAGCTGTAGCTGCTGTCCCTGAAGGGCTTCCTGCTGTAATTACCACTTGTTTAGCTCTCGGAACAAGAAGAATGGCCCAAAGAAACGCAATTGTAAGAAGACTCCCAAGCGTAGAAACTTTAGGCTGTACATCAGTCATTTGCAGTGACAAAACAGGAACTTTAACTACAAACGAAATGACTGTGACTGATTTCTTTGTCCCTGACAGGCTCAATGAAGGATATAAAGCTTTTTCTGTTTCTGGAAACGGATTTAAAGTAGACGGAAAAGCTGAAGGTCTTTCTCAAGACTATTTCAATGACTCTTTCAGACAATTTTTGCTGTCAGCTTCACTTTGCAATGACTCTAAAATTGAATCAGACGGAGTTCAATATAAAATTATTGGTATGGCCACTGAAGCTGCTATTCGTATTGCAGTCGAAAAAATCGGAAAAACTGATAATTCGTTTAAAAAAGCTGGGTATTACTCTGAACATGTGGTAGGAAATGAATTCAAAAAATTAGTCACTCTTGAATTCACTAGAGAAAGAAAAAGCATGAGCTCACTTTGCAACCAGAAAAGCACTGGCAGAAATATTCTTTATGTAAAAGGTGCCCCTGAAAGTATCATAGAGAGATGCTCGAGAATTCATTTGCCAAATGGTGTTGCTCAGATGACCCAAAGTATGAAGCAAGATGCAATGGAAAGAGTAGTTGGGATGAGCAAGCAAGCTTTAAGATGCATAGCTTTCGCATATACTGATGATTGCCATGAATTGACTGATTATAATGGAGAAAACCATCCTGCACATCACTTATTAGAAGACTATGAAAATTTCTTAGGCTTCGAACAAAATTTGGTATTTTTAGGAGTTATGGGCATGAAAGATCCTCCACGTCCAGAAGTTAAAGAATCGATTGCTCTTTGCAAGCAAGCTGGAATCAAAGTTTTCATGATCACTGGAGACAATAAACTCACAGCTGAAGCAGTCGCTGATAATATCGGAATTACAACAGGAAACACTCTCAGTTTAACTGGAATCGACTTAAACAAAATGCCAGAAAGTGAATTATCCAAAGCCCTTCAAGACGCTGATGCTTGTATTTTCAGCAGAACCGAGCCAAGACACAAGAAAAAGCTTGTCCAATTACTTAAAAGCTCAAGAGAAGTCGTCGCCATGACTGGAGATGGAGTCAATGATGCTCCAGCCTTATCAGAAGCAAACATTGGGGTTGCTATGGGCATAGCTGGTACAGAAGTTGCCAAAAGAGCTTCAGATATGATTTTAGCTGACGACAAGTTTTCAACAATTGTTGCAGCTGTTGAAGAAGGCAGATCTATTTATAACAACACAAAGGCCTTTATCAGGTATCTGATTTCTTCAAATATTGGAGAAGTTGTAAGTATTTTCTTAACCGCTATGCTTGGGCTTCCTGAAGGTTTTACTTCAGTTCAACTATTGTGGGTAAATTTGGTCACTGATGGACCTCCAGCTACTGCTTTAGGATTTAACCCGCCAGATCTTGACATTATGAAAAAACCGCCAAGAAGACATGACGAACCTTTGATCAGCAACTGGGTTTATATCAGATACTTTGTAATTGGTACTTATGTAGGTGCAGCTACAGTTGGGATCTTTGTGTACTGGTATCTGTTCTTTGATGGTGGGGACTCTCATCCACTGGTAGCTTATTCTCAAATTTCAAATTGGTCAGAATGTCCTGGCTGGAAAGATTTTTCACTTCCTGACTGGAATGGGCTTGACCTTTCTCATCATCCATGCTTATATTTCACTGAAGGCAAAACCAAGGCTAGCACCTTGTCCTTAACAGTCCTTGTGGTCATTGAAATGCTTAACTCCCTCAACGCTCTTTCAGAAGACACTTCCCTTATCCATATGCCTCCATGGGTAAATCCTTGGCTTTTGCTTGCAATTTCTGGGTCAATTGTCTTACACTGCTTAATCCTTTATGTTCCTTTCTTAAATGAAGTTTTCGGAATTGTCCCATTGACTTCTCAGGAGTGGATTTTAGTCATGGTTTTCTCTACGCCAGTAGTCCTAATAGACGAGTGTCTCAAATTTTTCGCCAGAGTCAAGAGCAGACGCAACCAAGTTATTCACAAAAAAGATAAATAATAATTATCATTAGTTAAAAAAATGGGAAACTGTTTGAAAGTCTTAACCAAAAAGACACAAAGCCCTACAACAAAAGCAGAAAAAGTGAAAAAATTATCTCTAAAAGATACACACCAATTAGATGCTAGCAATGTGGAGATTTTGCACGCTGATGGAAATACCTCCGCTTATATCTGCAAATACGAAAAAAACGAAGAAGTGAATGCTAATGAGTTATTGATCATGTATTTTGAAGGTTTCGATGGGAGGAAAGAAGAAGTACAAATCGTCGCTGGAGAAAGGGTTAGCACACTGAGAACCAAAGCTAAGGCGATTATGGGATTAGATGATATCCACATGGTTTTGGATGGAAAAGTGCTTGAGGACAAGTTTCTGTTGAACCAGTATAAAGTGTCACAGGGTGCTGTGATTGATGTAATCCCAGTTTATTCGCCTTAAAGATATTAATTATAAGTTTCTAAATTTGCAATTAAATGCCAGTTCAAATTCTGTTGATAATTTTTGCTTATAATTGATTTTTCATATCTTGGTATAAAAACTAATTTATTTATTATAGTAAACTATTATAAAGATTTATTAGTCTATATCAATATCCCTCATCTTTACAATCGTAGCACGAGTGTCATCAGCATGAGAAAGCTTTGGGGGCGGTTTAAATTCACCTTTCTTCTTAAATACAATAACCATATATAGATAAGCGATATCCCATTGATCCTCATCTATTGATACATCTTTTAAGTATTTTTTTAGTAGCCAGTTATACTTTTCTTTATATTCATCATAAAAGTAGTGGAAATTTCTTTTGCAGACAAGCTCTAAATCATATTGTTCAGCCATTTCTTCAAGCTTTTCCATAATTACTAAATATTCAGGGACATAAACTATTTCAGTCCCTTCTTGTCTGACAATAGACTCTCCAACGCTGTCTTCTAAATAAAACCCATATTTTAAGCCAAACTCTCCTTTACTTTTTGGAAATTTATCAGTATCAAATTTAATTGAATAATATTGATTTCCAAATATAAAATTTTCGCTTTCAGTTTTCAGCTTTTTTACAACAACATTTGCGTCTGGAATTGTGCTGATAAAGACAGCACCTGGCTTCAGTTTTTCAGATACATTGAATAAAAACCTTCTGACGCTGTCTTCAGAATCCCATATATAATGGAACGCAAATTGGCAGCTGATAAGGTCATATTCTAAGTCATAATGCTGATTTACTACTTGTGAGATTGTGTAATCAGGGTCACAAGAGCTGCCTTCTATTAGTAAAGCTTCGAATTTTGGCTTTGGGCGTATAGAATCAAATCTTTCTTTAGCCTTTTCAACACTTTCATGGCTTAAGTCGATTCCTACATAGAACGCAATTTTGGCAGAATTGAATTTCAGGAGATCTCCTCCTCTGCCACAGCACATATCTAATACTGTGAATCCTTGTCTGGTGTATTCATTGATAAGCACACTTTTAATTCAGTTATTGAATTTTCGCAAACCTTCGATCTTGCTTACGGTGGCTGGGATATCTGGTCTGATTTTGTAATGGATATCAGCTTCTTCTTCTTTGTTAAGATTTGTGTCTGAGGTTTTTTGCCTTTTTCTACCAGATGACCCTTCTTCTTCGCCGTATGAGGGGTTTGTAGCATTTTCTCTGTGGTTATGAAGATTAGGATTAATGTGTCTGCTTGACATTTATTAAATTTCATAGAAATAAAAATTTATTAATAGATACGACTAAAAATATTTATAGATAATGATTAAAAATAAATTAAGCTCTAGACTCTATAAAATCCAGATTTCCACCTTTGGGCTCTACAGAATCCAAATTTCTATCTTTAGACTCAACAAAATCCAAATTTCCGTATGCTTGCCTGCTTGCTTTTTTCTTTTTTCTCATGAGGAAGAAAGCAGTTAAGACTGTAATACAGGTAGCAGCTGCAATGCCTATCCCGATTACAAGCCACCAATACCATTCAAGAGCGCTAGTCTTTGAAGATTTTGTATCAGTTTTCGTTAAGCTTCCCCAATCAGTAGTATTATAATTCATCATACACGCTTCAGCAGTATTCGGAAAAGCTCTTCCATTAATAAACTCCAAAAAGGTTTCCAAAGGACATGACGTCCCAGGACAATTTCCGACAACTTGTAATACATCATTATAAGCTAACGTCACATTATAAATATCAGGGTTATTATCATCTTGAATTAATTCAAAAATCAAAGTTGACGCAAATGTAGGCTGTAATAAATTTCCCAATTGAAGCGCTGATAAAATATTTAGAAGTGAATCATCATGAGCAGAATAAAATTGAAATTTTAAGCTGTTGGCTTGATTTTTGGCGCTATTGAGAAGATATGACAAATTTGAAAGAAAATCGCTCCCGGCATACCTTGCTAATAAGTCGGGGACATAAGAGACCAGCTGATTCAGCTGGTCGTCTAAAAGGTTAGCTTGAGTAAAAAATGGGTCGCCAAATACAGCAGGGACTGTAAAGCCATACCAGTTGTTACACCTTAAGCTGTCTACTAAGCCAGAAAACATGCTTACTGCATCATTATAGCTTACTTTAAAATAAGTCATAATAGTTTGATAAATTCCTGCAGATTGAGATTTCAAGCTTAGCACGTCAGTGCTATTCTTTCTAAGCTTCATGAGATACCTATATCTTTCACAGGTATCGTCAGCAAGCAATAAATACTCTCTATTTGAGCTGTCAGTATGCACAGGAATCACTTGGGTATTATTTGGCAGTGCAGTTTGGCCTAATTCTTGTATTATTTCAGTTTCATTGGAAACTTCAATTGGAGGAACTGCTGTTTCTTCTAATTGTGGAACTCGAAGATTTGGGCCTGTAGATGGTGGGTACAATCCCATCATTTGGGACTCTGCACTTTGAAGAGTTCTATGGACATCAGTCGAGTAAACATTAATTTGAGGCTGGTAAAAAGTTTCATTGAGCAGCTGGGTTTGGACAATATACCTATTTCTTAATTCAGCGCCGATGAGATAATGCTGCCTCATACCTTCAGGAGTTAACTCTCCTGGCTGATAGGTAGACCATCTTCCGTCATTGTCCCAAGGCTGAAAAGTCACTGGTGTTCTTGCGCCGTGCCTACTGACCTCTACAACAAATATTGTCGAGCAGGAAACCAATAGTGGAAGAGCGAGGAAAAGATATTGAGACATAGCTCAAATTATTATTCCCCAATTCATGACGTAGGTTTCTGTTAATTAATAAGGATATAATTGAGGTTTCTTGAGAATCTTACAATTAATTCTCAAAAAATGTAATAGCGAGTATATTCATAAATTCCCATTCCATTATTAAATTTATTACGGAAATTCAATAATTACATTATTATTTATAACTAGATTTTATAAATGAATCTATAAATTATTATGTTGGGTTCTTGAAGTCCATTTTTTCCATTTTTTCATAGTCAGATGAGCTCTTTTTGTTTTTCTTGATGTAATACACAATAATAACAATAATTGCGAGAATAACTATTGCAAATCCAACAAATATTACAACCCACCAATACCAGTCAAGACTTTCAAAGAAATCATCACTACTGCTACCTTTAGTACTTGTTTTTGTTAAGGTTCCCCAATCTTCAGTATCTTCATTCATAATACAAGAAGCAGTGATATTAGGGAAAGCTCTTGCGTTAATAAACTCTAAAAAGGTTTCTAAAGGACATAAAGTACTTGGACAGTTACCAACGGTCTGAAGTACATCATTATATGCCAAAGTTACATTATAAATATCAGGGTTGGCATCATCTTGGATTAATTCAAAAATCAAGGTTGAAGCAAATGGAGGCTGTACGTCATTTGGCAATTGAAGAGCTGAGAGGAAGTTAAGAATTGTGGTATCGTGGGCGGAGTAAAACTGGTACCTTAGATTGTTAGCTCCTTTTTTGGCATTATTTAGAAGATATGATAATGTTGTGAGAAAAGCACTTCCTGCATATCTTGATAATAAATCAGGGGTGTATGCTGTCAATTTATTCAATTGGTTCGCAAAAGAATTTGCTTGGGCGAAAAAATCACCTTGAAATTCAGTTGGCACTGTATATCCATACCAGTTATTTACCCTCAAATTATCAATTAGCCCTGGGAAGATATTAGCTGCTTCACTTTCAGAAACATCTAAAGAAGTGGCAATAGTTGTAAGAAGGTTCGCATTGTCCTCAATAAGCTCTTGCACATCTGTGGCATTGCCCCTCAAATCCATCAAATAATTATATCTTGGACAATCCTCAGAAGCAACTAGTAAGATTTCTCTTGATAAGCTGTCAGTATGCACAGGGATCACCTGGGTGTTGTTTGGAAGGGCTGACTGACCCAATTCTTGTATTATTTCAGTTTCATTGTAGACTTCAATTGGAGGAACTGCTGTATCTTCTAGTTCTGCGAGTCTTAGATTTGGGCCTGTACCTGGTGGGTATAATCCGAGTAATTGGGATACTGCACTTTGGAGGGTTCTATCAACATCAGTTGAGTATACATTTATTTCTGGCTGATAAAACGTTTCATTAAGTAACTGGGTGTTGATAATGTATCTATTTCTAAATTCATAACCCAGAAGATAATGCTGCCTCATTCCTTCTGGAGTTAACTCCCCTTCTGGATATGGCGACCATCTATTATCATCTTTGTCCCACTTAAAATAATTAAGTGGCGTCCTAGCTCCATGCCTGCTTACCTCCACAACGAAAATTGTTGAGCAATAAATTAAAACTGGTAGAGACAAGAAAAGTGACAGTGCCATCACTAAAATAATTATTTCTCCACTAAAAAGCAAAAACCACTCTAAAACAAATACTTAATAATTTATAAAGATTAAAAAACTCGTTAAGGTGTCTTGGGAAGTATATTCATATAATCTACTCTTTTTAAATTATGGAAGAAACCTCGAGCCCAGGATACTACACTTTGACATTAAAAAGCAGTGAAGAAGCCCGCCTCCAGCAGGTATTTTCTTCGCATTGTGATTCAGAAGGACGAATGAAGCTGTATCATTTCTTAATTTTGACGCTAGAAAAAGGGATTGTTTCGAACTCCTGCCCATTAAACAGCATTCTGTATATTTTTCAACAAAGTGCAGGAGATAAGGACTATCTCAGTAAAAATAGATTTTTTTTTGCAATTACCTTGATAGCTAGGCATATATTTCCTGATGAAATCTCTCCAGTCGAACAAATTTTTACCCAAATTCTTGTAGATCCAATGGTCGATTCTTCTCATCCTAATCTCCCCACCCAAGATGAAGCTACCCTTCTACTTCTAAGTGAAGGGGTTATCCGTGAATTTGAAAAAGCTGAAGAAGGCTTCTTGCATATCTTAATGGCTTACAATTCTCAAAATATTCAAAATCGCCGAAAAGTCATAGGAACTAAAAACATCAAAGCTAAAAACCATGGGATAACTGCCAGAAACTTTTTACGATACTGCAGAGCTGCTTCATTAGTCCCAAACTTGTTAAACATTGAAAACCTGCAAGACTGCATCGCGTCAGTTTTACCTCCAAGGGACAAAGAAGAAAGAAAATTCTATGAGACTTGTGTCCTTATTAAACAATACGAAACAGAAGGCGATTTTTCAAGCTTAATCCCTCTAGACCCGTATAAAGGAGAACCAGATTTAAAGCTTCATCATCTGCAGCTTATTTTTGGAAGAATTGCAATACAGAGTATAAGAGATATTGACGACCCTGTATTGCAGGTAAGGACTCTTTTATTTGATAAATTAAAATTAGGGAAAGGACAAGAGCTAGGGCCAGGGCTTAGTGTAACATATTCGACTGATTATCAAAGTGACGTGTCTTTAGGGTCAATTGAAGACCCAGAAGATGTAATGGCTGATTATGAGCATAAACAGATGGTTTCTAGAAAGGATATGAGGGATGATATGAATTTAAATGAAGTTGTAAAGCAGACCCCTCCGCTGCCAACAATAGAAGATGTCATTAAAATGCTGGACGACGAAAGAGTACCTCAAGTCCCTCCTGTGCCTCCAATAGTCCAAGAAAACCCTCCTCCTTATGCGCTGCCTGTTACTCAATTCGCATTACCCAAGCCGCCTGAGCCGAAGCCAAAAAATGCAATGCCTCAACGATCCAACAAGAAAAAAGAAGAAACTGCCGCCGACAGGCTAAAATTTGCACCACTGCCTGGGTCATTTATTCCAAGTCTTCCTGATAAGCCACGCTATGAAAAGTTTTTTGAGCTAAAACAAAGTTTGGCTTGCAACTTGTACCCTGAAACTGCTAAACAATGTTTAGTCAACCCAGGGGTCCACCCTTGTATCATTAGAGAAATCCTTTTACCTCCTCCTAGTCCTCCAGGAATTGGGACATTAATTGAGTCATGCTTTGTGTATCAAAATAACTATAATTACCCAATGGCATTAATGAGTTTAGATAATGCTAAACGAGAATGGCAAGATTTTGATGGCTCAGACGACTTAAAGCCAGAAATTGATTTATTTTTTGAAATTACAAGAGGAGCGATATACCAATCCTGCAATAAAGATGGCCTTGCGTTAGCACAGTATTTTTCGTGTAAAGCAAGCTCTGATAAATTGCCATTTAACCACCCTGATAAAGCTTTAATTTGGTGTGGCCTTGGGTCTGTACTATTCCATCTTGGGCATTATAGTATAGCTTTACGAGCTTATTTAATGGCGAAAAAGATCAGAGAAAGAACTATAGGTGGAGATACAGTAGATACGGCTAGCGTGTATAATAATCTTGGAGTCTGCATGTTTTTCCTTGAAAGATATCAAGAATCCCATGCATATTTTCAGCTAGCTGAAGCTATATTAGACATGCTATTAGGCCCACATCATCCTAGGACCTTGACGGCTAAACAAAATATAGCCAAAGTTAAACGGCAAAGCGTCATGGGGATGCCAGAGTTCAAGCCCTTATGGCAAAAACAATATGTTGACCCATATCCCAAGGCAAAGAAAAAGGGCAAGAAAAAAGGCAAGAAAAAGGGCAAAAAATAAAATTCTTAATAATTATAAAATGTCTTTCAATTGGGTTATCGGATGGATAAACTTGCCAGTGTCAATTGCTATTTTAGCTATTTTTTTGATGCCTTTGGTGCCTATATTTGTGAAGAGCATGACAAGCAGGTGGCTTTGGAATGTACAAATGAGGATAGGGAAACATGATTTTAAAGTAATTCATGTACTTTTAGTACTTTTTGGGATACTGTTTGTGGTAAGAGCTTATAATCATATCAACTTCGTAGAAGATCATGATAGCAAAGAGATGCTTGAAGCTGATTTCAAGTCAAAAAGGCATAGAATCGAAAGAGATTTTTATCTTGCAGGGCTTAGTTTTGCATGTTGGATATATATCTGGAGATTATGCCCATTGCTAGACGAATATTCTAAATTATCAAAAGCAAAGAAATCAAAGTAATTAAGCTTAATTTCTATTTGAATTAAAATATTAGAGTTTTTTCCTGTCCCGACTTAATATGAATAGCACTTTTATTATAATAAATGAGAGATTTTGAGTTGTTTGTAGGATCTCATCATAACGACCCATCAGGAGCTGCTGGGCATTCTTTATTAGAACATAATCAAGCTTATAAGTGGAAACAAATTATTTGTGAAAATGGACCTCGTCCTGGCCCACGAAGTGGTGCAGCAAGCGTTGTATATGATGATTCGTTATATATCTTTGGTGGGTATGGAGGAAATGGCCGACTCGATGACCTCTGGGGGTATAATTTTATCGAAAAGCAATGGCATCAATTAAATACCCGAGGAACAGCTCCAGCAGGGCGAGAAAATAATGGTGCAGTTTTATATAAAGGTGGCATGTATATATTTGGAGGCTATTCTGGTCTATTTTGGCTAAATGACTTTCACCGTCTTGACCTTCGTAAGTTATAATCAGATTCTTTTACTTGGACACCCGTTATTGCTAAAGAAGGCAGCCCTCCTTCAACCCGCTTTGGCTATGTCAGTGCAGCTTGAAATGACACTTTTTTGGTATTTGGCGGCTATGATGGCTCAAACTGGCTTAATGATATGCACGAATACAATTTTGTTAAAATGAAATGGACCAAACTCGATGTTCAAGGCGTTTCTCCAAGTGTAAGAAGCTGCCCTTCTTGGGCCTCATATGGTAATAGTGTTTATTTATTCGGAGGCTATGACGGTGTCCACAGAATGAACGATTTTTTTGAGTTCGATTTGGAGCAAAAAATGTGGAAACTTGTCCAGTTCTCTGGGCCGTCGCCTTCTCCAAGGTATTTCCACTCATCTGTGGTATATGGAGATTGCATGTATTTATTTGGAGGATACAGCGGAATTGAAAGACTGCAGGATTTATATCAGTTTGATTTTAATAAAAAATGCTGAAGCTGCTTAGTTGTAGAAGATGCCCCAACTGGCAGGTCTAGCTTGGTCACACAAGTTTACAATCATTCGATGTTTGCATTTGGTGGGTATAATGGGAATTTAGTGCTTAATGATTTTTATGAATTTCAGTTTGAAATGGTGGCGATACCGCCATCAAGCTTGTTATCTGATTTAAGAAATATGATAAATCATCCAAGATTCAGCGACGTCACTTTTATTGTAGATGGAAAAGAAATTAAAGCCAATAAAGACATTTTAGCAGCCAGATGCGAACATTTTAGAGCACTTTTTTATGGCGGGATGAAAGAGCAGACAGAGTCCTGCGTAAGGATTGACGATATACAATATCAAGTATTTGAAGCAGTTTTGGAATATTTGTATACAGACTGTGTAAAAGCAATGAGTGTGGATATGTATTTATTACTTATGATAGCGGCAGAAAGGTTTATGATTGATAGACTTAAAGCTCTGTGCCAAGATAATATAAGGAAAAATATTAATATTGATAATGTGGTGCCAATTCTGAGAGTGGTTTATTATCATGGGGAAAACTCTTTGAAAGAAATATGTATGGATTTCATACACGTGAATTTTAAAGATGTCAGGCGAAATTCATCGTTTCAAGAGTTGGAAGAGGAGCCACATTTAATGATGGAACTGCTGATGAGACTTTAATAATTTCTAATTTATTTTTCTGTAGTATATGAGAGGAGGAAAATAATAGAAATCGCATATATTTTAACGTAAAGAAAGATTTTAATAAGATTAATTAATAACTAAATGGATAAACCTCAAGAGTTCTATCTCTTTTTACAAAAGTTGAAATACTGACTATTCCATTTTTGCGAATGGTTCCTGGGCTAAGCTTAAGTGCTAAAAGACCCAAAAATCCTCTAGTTTCATTACCATGGAATTTCCTAAGAGAATTCACTGGCTCATAATTAGGATCAAATTGCAGTGTTTTCTCAATAATAGTTGTTTTCTTGCAGCGTCCACAAAGTCTAATCCCATGAAACCGAACTCCATCAATATCAAAATTCTTTCAGTTATCTTCATAAAAAGGTGAACAATTTTCTACCACTATTGATGGCCTGAAGTTCATCATATTCACTTCTTCTTGCTTTTCCTTAGAAAGCGTTCTATGAAAGGTTTCAAAACTCTCTTTTGAAATGATGAGAAACTGGGCTTTTGAAGCAAAATTCAGCTTGAATTCATCAGGGAGAATATTTTTAAAATCTGGATGCTGGTTCAGCTGTCTACCTCTAGCTAGTCTAATTAGCCTATATTGGGTGCTAAAAACTTGGCTGAGTCATTTAGAAACTTCATCACCTTCATCAGCTGCTAACCCTTTAGTTTCAGCTAATGAAAACTCAAATAAGACATTTTTATTGTCCTGGATTTCTAAATGAAAATCATCAAAACCTGAGAAACTTAGTACCAGAGTTTTTGGCTTGTTAGAATTGTCGTACAAAAAGCTTGGCTTTAACTGTGAAACTCTTATATCCTTTACGCAGTCTATGATTTCATTATTATACGTAGCAATTGCTCATTCTCTGTCCATCAGAAAACCAAATTCTCCAATTTCAGCAGATTCCAAGTGAACACCTCGGCATGATTTAATCGGGTAGCAAATTATATCTGAGACTATTATGGTTTTCTTTTTTTTGAACAAGATAATATACGCTAAGAAAACTAAAAATAGTGCAATACCGATGTAGGATATTTCCATTTTTTCTCCACCTATTTATTATAATGCATAAATTATTTGTTCTTTTATCATTTTTATTTTATATAGTTAGGAATTATAATTCAAATATTTATTAATTACATGAAAATTGACAGTACTATCTTATGGCTTTTAGATAGTATGATTATTTTTGCTTACTTTATCTCACCCTTGTGCATTATTTAATAATTTTATTTAAATTTCACATAAAAATAAGTTTTATTCACACTTATATTATTTGAAAGGTGACACGCTTGCATCTGTTCTTTTTTGTATAGATTTTACTGCCAAAACTGAATTTTTCCTAATGATTCCTGTACTTCTCTTTACAGCTAGTAGCCCAAAAAAAGCTTTAATTCCGCTCCCATGTATCCTTCTCATTGTAGTAACTGGCTCAAACTTAGGATCCTGCTGAAGTGTATCCTTATGCATTGTTGTCATTCTACATCTATCACAAAGCCTTACACCACTAAACTTCACCCCATCAATTTCAAAGTTTCCCCAATTATCCTCTTCAAACGGCTGACAATTTTTTACAACAATATTAGGTCTAAATGAATCCATGTCAAATAATCCTCTTTTGTCTTCTGAAAGGCTTTGCAGCATATATTGAAGACTTTCCTCTGAAGCGATCAAAAATTGTCCTTCACAATTAAAACTCAGCTTAAATTCTCCTTCCTCTAAATTTCCATAATTTGGGTGACTGCTTAAATCTCTTTCTCTTATCAGCTTACACAGCCGATAATCTTTCCCAAATACTTCACTTAGCCATCTAGCTACCTCAGGGCCTTCGTCTAGGACTTCTCCTTTCATTTCTTCTAAAACTACTTCAAAAATTGATGAAACTTTATTTTCGTTAATTTTTAATGCAAAATCCTGAAACTTTGGGTAACTTAAAACCAAAAATTGTGGGCAAGAATCTTTATCATTAACAATTGAGGGTCTTAACCGAGCTAAATTTGGGTTTAATTTTTGGTCAACAATGTTATCTTTATCGTCTAAAATCGCTCATTCTCTGTCCATTACTATTCCACATTCTCCTATTTCAGCTACATTTAGATGTATCCCTTGACAAGATTTTATAGGATAAAAAATAATATCTGTTACTATTATAGTCTTTCTTTTCTTTACAATATAAATAGCCGCTAAAATGCTTATGATTAAAGCCCAAATCCACCACTCCATTTATTTTACTAATTAGCGTTTATTTTATATCTACGATCATAATACTCTTGTTGAGGTCTGTAAACTTTAATCTTTGGCTGAAAGGTGCATCCGTCAAGCTCTGATGCTTTCAGCTTTTCTCTTTCAAGCTCAAGTCTTTTTTCTGATTTTATTTTTTGCTCCACTTGCCGATCATAAATTTCTGCTAGATCTGCAGGTAGCTGAGATCTATTGATACTTTGAAGCTTAAATTCAGGCTCTTCTTCTTTTTTTTGCTTCTTTTTAGTAGTCAAAATTCGTTTTTCGACTGGTGAGAGAATTTTTACCAAATTGTCCATTGACTCACAAAATTCTTCAAAATTCAAGTTTTGGCCGAGTCCTTCTAGTTCTTCTAATAATGGGCGGATTAATGCAAAAACTTCAGTGTCAATTTTTTCTATTATAATACCGTTTCATGAAATTTCGCCGTTGTGGTCAGGGTTGAGCATTTTGTAAATGTCGTAGTATCTTTCAACACGATTTTTGCAAATAAATCTTGCATTACTTTCATAGACTTCAGGCCTATAAGGAAACTCATTGGCAATTCTAAATAGTTTTTACACTTGCTTATTGATTTCTTCTTGTTTTATTTTTCTTATTTTTGCGTGATCGTATAGTTCATTAAATTTATCCTTTGTCTGCCTTTGTTTTCTTTGTAGGATTTTTTCACTCATATGGTTAATCTGTGGGACGAAGGTGCAGATTTCTTTTTCTTTTTCAAGAAGTTCATCTTTAAGTTTTTCTAGCCTTTCTTCCATTACTACTTTTTGATAAATCAAGCTATCTTCACGGCGGCCTGACGGCTTTTTCATTGAGTTTGGCCTATTTGTTTTAGGCCTAAAATTAAGATCATTATTTTGCCTTTCTTGTAGCCTTGTTATTTGATTATTTCTGTCACTCCTATCCGTTTGTGGAATTCCTTTTACTTTTTTAGTAGTTAAAATACGTTTTTCAGCTGGTGACAGTATTTTTACTAAATTGTCCATCGATTCACAAAATTCTTCAAAATTCAAATTTTGGCCAAGGCCTTCTAGTTCTTCTAATAAAGGTCGGATTAATTCAAAAACTTCTGCATCAATATTTTCCATCACAATGCCACCCCATGAGATTTCTTGATTATGATCAGGATTTAACATTCTGTAAATTTCATAATATCTTTCAATAGGATCCTGGTCTTGCCCTACAGATCTTAAATTATTTTCATTGATTTCTGGCCTATAAGAAAATTCATTGGCGATTCTAAATATCCCTTACACTTGTTTATTGATTTCCTCTTGCCTTATTTTCCTTATTTTTGCTTCTTCATACAGCTCATTAAATTTATCTTTCGACTGCTGCCTCATTTTTCTCTGAAGTATTTTTTCACTCATAGGGTTTACCTGAGGGCTAAATGTGCAGATTTCTTTTTCTTTTTCTATTTTTTCGACCCTTTCTCTTTCTAGCTTTTCTTCCCTTATTGTTTTTTGAGAAATTAAGCTGTCTTCATGGCGGCTTGATGACTTTTTTATTGAGTCATTCCTATTGGTATTTATTGCTGGCTTAAAAGTAAGCTCATTGCTTTGCCGCTCCTGTATTTTTAGCTTCATCATTTGGTTATTCCTTTCTGTCCTTTCTTTTTGCTGGATTCCTTTAAAATATAGCTTTTCACCAATATTTTCGCTTGCAGATCTCTGCAAAAATTTTTCTTTGCGGCTGTTTCCTTCAAGAAGTTCATATGAAGCAGCCTCAGACATTTCTTGAGGCAGCTCAGGAATATTTTTCTGTTTTTTTGCTTGCTCCCGCATTTTTTGTTCTTGTTCTTTTATTAGTAATTCAATTTGGTATTCAATTTGACGAGTGAGCGCTTCTTCAAGTTTTTTATTAATTCCAAATTTCTGGGCAAAGGATCGAGCAAGGTCTGATGGCTCGTCTGCCTCGTGCACTACAATAGGCTCCTTTTTTCCGTCTCCTATGTCTATAGTCATAATCAATATTTCTTGACCTCTGTTAGGATTTAATAATTCTGTAGGAAAAGTGGCTGTATTGGTCTGAGGAGAGCTAGGGATTTCCAGCAGGTTTCGGGATTTAGATTTAGAATAAAACAAGTTTCCTTCCATAGCAATAAATATAAATTTAGTGAAATTAAGAAATGGTTAGAGATATTATGTTTTGATTATTTAAGAAGTTATGTCTGCTACCATTGCATTGGTATTGTTTAAGAATTCGTCTATGCTAATTCCAAGCTTGAGGTCAACTTCTCCTCCGCCTAGCCAAAAGTACTCAGGCGAGAGCTGCAAAATTTCTTTGCTTAGCAACAATGGAAGCTCAGTCTTCATAAGAAATGGAGTGACAGCGTTATGCCCATATCCAGTCAGCTTTCAAGCAATATCCTCATCAGCCAGCCTGAAGTGGAAATGCTTTTTAGCGACCTTTTTGTGTTTGATTGAGTTATTTTGGCATTCCTTGGCGAATTTCATAACTTTTTCTGAGCTAAGTTTTGATTCATATTGAATTACCACTGCAACATATTTGAAATAAGCAGGCTCATCTTGATAAAGCTCATTCCATGCTGTATTTTCAAGTATAATAGTTTTGCATAAATAATGGGTTGATGGTGCTCCTAAAAAGTCTCTTCTTTTTTGCAAAGTCCATTCATAATAATCTGATGGTGCTCTCTTGATCTGAATGCTTCTTAATTTTCTTTGTCTAAAGAAATACCAAAGATTAAGCTCAACTTCTGACATCGGCAGGGCATTAATGCGCTTTGCTAAAGCTTCCATTTATGATAGACTAAATAATAAATTAAATTATTCCATTAAATCCTCAGTATAGGATTTTTTCTGAAAATATATTCTTATAAATTCCTTATGGCTTTCATCGTATATTTAATAAAAGACAAATAATAAATTAAATATAGGGAGAGTTCTGAGCAAGAACTAGCGTTATATTAGTCCTATTTAATTAAAACAATACATTAATGATTTTTAATTATGAAGATGAAGACCCAGATTACTTTGCAATGAAAAGAGCAAGAAAATTACAGCCAAGAGCGAACAATAATTCTCAAGGGTCTGTAGAAAGTTTTGAATCTGTATCTTATGTAAATGCTACATGAAATGATGACTATGAAGGCAGCTTTACACAAAGAAGACGGGAATACTGCTTATCCTATCCAATTAAAAATGAATGAGCAAAGGCTCTTTTCCAAAGAGCTCACACAAAAATTCGAGGCCTATTGTTATTTATAAGAATGCTTAAAGATCTCAGGCTATATGGTACCGGCTCAAATTTATTTGATGCATTTAATTCATATAAAAAGCATATACAATGAATAATAAAGTCAAAAACATTTACAAGAGAATCCGAGCATTCAGGTGAAATTGTAAAGAAACACAGGCTATTTCATCCAAGTTCTAAGTTTAAACAGGTTTGGAATATTTTATTGTTATTCTTCTTAATGTACACATTTACAGTGATACCTTGAGAAGTGGCTTTTATGGATGAAAATATAGGAGATACGTCGTTTTGGATAAATACATACTGCGATTTTTTTTTTCTGTGTGATGTGCTTATAAATTTAAATACTGCTATTTATGATTCAAAAGGAAAGCTAGTGCATTCAAGAATTGTGATTTTTAAGGATTATTTAAAAGGAATGCTTTTAGTTGATTTAGTTTCAATTTTTCCTTTTTATTTACTGTCATTAGGACCTGGTGTTTCAAGAGCTAATAGTTTTATGAGGTTATTAAGAATGACAAGGATGACTAAAATTGTGAGGGCAAAGAAGCTGGCTTCTATAATCAAAAGTCTAACTGGGTCAGAAAAACTTGATTATTTTCTTGATAATTATCAAGGGGCTAGAATTATGGGAATTTTTTTTACTGTAGCGATACTTACCCATTTTATATCTTGCATATGGGTATTTTCAGCTAAATTGGATAATTATAACCCAGATACGTGGATTGTGAAAAATGGGTATATTGATTCGTCAAATATGAGGATTTATTTAGCAAGCTTTTATTGGGCGATAACAACATTAGCAACGGTAGGATTTGGAGATATAAGCTCACATACCCAAACTGAAATGATTATTTCTATATGCTGGATGTTATTTGGTATCAGCTTCTTTTCATTTTCTATGGGGACGCTAGCAAGTGTGCTATCAAATCTTGATGAAAAAAGTGCAATTATTAAGTCGAAATTGCAATTAGTGGAATTATTTTCCACTGATCTAAAATTGCCTAAATATCTTACTAAGCAAGTTATAAAAAAAGTAAAAGAGCATTTACGTGAGCTTGTTTTAGACGACGCTGAACGTACAAAATTAATCTTATCCATCCCAAAGGCATTAAGATTTGAAATCGGTAAAGCAATATTTGACCATGCAGTTGACAAAATTGCATTTTTTAAAAACAAAGATGAAGCCTTAATTGCTGACATTGTACCAAGACTAAGTAGAGTCACTTTTCAAGAACGAGAAATTATTTATAAGAAAAATGACTATGCAGACAATATGTACTTCATCGTAGAAGGAAAAGTCAGCTACGTCTATGGAACAAAGCATTTTATTTTTAAAAATATGATAGAAGGCTCGTATTTTGGAGAAATCGAATTGCTGAGCAAAAAACCTCGCAGCTTTTCAGTCATGTCCAGGGTAGACTGTGTATTATTAGTTATGAAAAAAAATATTTTTGATGTTATGCTTGAGCAGCACCCTCTGGTTGCCCAGCAGCTAAAAAAAACAGCCGATGAAAGAAATAAAAAAAATTTCCAAGCTCGAAAAGAAATAATTGACTTATTAGAATTAGTAGAGCTTAAAAAAGAAACCTCATTAAAGCAGCTTGCAGGAACAAAAAAAAGGGTAAAGCATAAAGCCTCAGCAAGTGCTGATTTATCGATGCAATCAATGCTTGATAGCTACAGTGGTATAGATATAAAGAAAGAAATTACTGTAAGATTTATTTAGAATATGAATGAAAATGTTGAAATTTTAGAAAATAAGCTGTCAAAAGCATTAAAATTGTTAGAAAATAGCCATAGTAAGGCTAGTGGACTCCCACCTCTTCATCCAAAGCGTAAATATAATTTGTATTAACATAAATGGGTGCTTATTGTTGCTCAAGTCAAGAGCCGACTAGGGACGATTTCTCTATTGAAAATGAAGTTAAAGATAGCAATGTAGTGGTTTTTAGCAAGCCAGGATGCACAGATTCTTTGAGGGCTAAAACACTTTTGTATTCTATTGATGCCTTGCCAAAAGTGATTGAAGTAAATAAAAGAACGTATTATTTAAAAGAAAAATTAAAGATAGAAACCAAGCAAGAGTCTTTTCCTTATATTTTTATTGCTGGAAAATTCATTGGAGGTTATGAAGAACTTCAAAATCAAATAAATAAAGGAATAATCCAGAAAATGCTTAAAGATGAAAATAATAAGCAAGCTCAATAGCAGAATTGAGAATTTTCAGAAGATTTTTGCAAGAATTGTTTATTCTTAAACTAAATCACAAGAAAATATATGCTAGTCAATAATAAAGTGAATAAATGGGATGCTGCTGTAAGAACGCAGAAGAAGTAATAAATATTTTAGCCAGAGCCAGAACCTTATAAGAAGCTAGAAGAGCCAAAAAAAATAGACGCGACTGTGTTTACATTTGCAGGGTCTGTTACTTCAGACCAGAAATCACCTCCAACATTTTCAGATCCTGTTGTTTTTAACCCTGAAGACCAGCCCATACAAGTGAATTATAATACAAGCTTTGCAGATGGGTCTTTTGATTAATAATTCTCAGGAGAATAGAATTTAGGAGAAGCTAGATATTTAGATATATACAATATTAAAGGCAAAGATTTAGGATTATTATATGTAAATATTCTAATTATTTTTTTAAAATTCAGTGAAACAAATACATTTTTTAGATTTTATAGCACTAGATTAATAAACTGAAAGATAATTGCAAAATATTGTTGAAAATATTATTATTAAAAGTATTAAATTTTATTTGTAGTAAAAATTGATAAATGGCCTATTCTCCTATATCTGAAGAACTCAAGTATGGGCCGCTAAAAAACCGTCGCTGCACAGACGTTTTGATATGCCTTGTATTTACTGCCTTCTTGATCTGCTTTTTCTCAGTTGGTATTGCAGGCTTTGCGCAAGGTAACCCAGATCTCATTATCTACCCTCACGACTCTTCAGGAAACCTCTGTGGTCGTCCAGATACAGTTACCTCCAGTTATAAATACATATATTACCCAACCCCCTCAGACGACACTGACTATAAAGTTTGCGTAAAAAGTTGTCCTACAGATTCCAGTGAGGTAAACTGTCACCCAAATACATGGGTTACCAGTTGTTCTTTTGAAATAAGAAATAAGGATAATTCTACAAGTAAAGTTGACCCTTATATAAGTGATGAATATCTTAAACGCTATTGTATGCCTGATAAAAGTGCTGCAGATGACCTAGATGAAGATTTTAATAAAGTGATAGATGCAGTTTATGAAGATTCTTTGAGAGGCTGGGCTTCAGATATTTATAGGTGTTGGACTGCAATTTTGATTGTTTTAGCCCTTGCGATTGGATTCTCGGTGTTGTATTTAGTATTATTGAGATATTGCATAGGGTTTATGATTTGGCTTGTTATACTGGCGTGTATTGGATTGCTTATTCTTTTTGCTGCTTATATGGATTATGCAGCTGATAATACATATTCTGGGGACAATCATGAAAAAACCAGAAAAGCTTTGAGAATTTGTGCTATTTTTGGGTATATTATGATTGGAGTTTTTATATTTTTACTATTATTCATGATAAGAAGAATTTCCCTTGCAATTGCAGTGATGAAATCAGGGGCTATTTTTATGAAAGATGTTTGGTGGATAATTATAGTCCCTATCATTGTATTCTTGGCTGGTTTTGCGTTTTATATTTATTGGGTGCTTGCTTTGGTATATATTTATTCTAGTGGAAAATTAGAAGATAAAGACAGCTATGAAAAATTCTCTCATATGCATTGGAATGACTCTACCAGGAATTCGTTTCTATTTGAATTTATAGGAGTTTTATGAATAAACTCATTTAAAATAGCTTTATCTCAATTCGTAATTGCAAGTGCAGTGTGTTTTTGGTATTTTTCAGACTCCCGGTTAGAATTGACTCATCATATATTATCACGATCAGCTTATAATGCTTTTCGCTACCATCTGGGCTCTCTTGCTTTTGGAAGTCTTCTATTAGCAATTATAAAATTTATCAAATGGTATTTTGTTTTCCTCAAAGAAAAAGTCCACAAAGAAGGACTCGACAAAAACTGCTGTGTCAAGTTTTTATGCTGCTGCGTAGGATGCTATGTCGCATGTTTTGAAAGATTTATTAAATTTATTGACAAGCACGCCTACATTCAAGTAGCTTTATCAGGTGACAATTTCTGCAAAGCCGCCAAAAACGCGTTTGAAATCACATTAGAAAACGCTGCAAGATTTGCTGCATTAGGCAGCATTGGCGACATTTTTACTTTTATAGGAAAATTCTTTATCACAACTTTATCAAGCTATTTTGGTTTCCTCATCATTACCCACAGTTCTATTTATTCCGACCACATCCAGTCCCCAATCCCTGCCACAGTGGTCTTTATCATAATAAGCTACTCAGTTTCCGGGCTTTTTGTAGGGGTTTATGAGATGTCCTGTGACACCATAATTCAAGTCTTCCTAGTCGATGAAAAAATTCATAAAGGCTCAGCTCAATTTGCGCCTGAGCCACTCAAAGATTTTATGCATGAGCATAGAAATAAAGAGCATAAACCATGCTGCTGCGGTTTCTTATAACTAAATAAAAAATGGAATCATCACTATGGAGTTTATCTTGTCATGATAACCGGGGGTTACATGAAATAAAAGAAGCAGGGTTTAAGCCTTCAGGAAAACTATGGAGCGATATATCGAATTTATTGCAAGTCCTAAATGCTAAAATACACCCTTGTTTTAAAGAACAAATTTCCACAGAAAGTGAAAATTTTGCAGCGATGTCTTATAGATTTGACAATTTTTCTTTTAAAGTTTTGATGTTTGTGTTGACGACTGCCAATATAAAACAAATTAGGTTCAATAATTGCGATTTAAATGAAGACCTAATTGCGATGATAATAGAAATAATAAGCTTGGATCATATAAATTGGCTACAAATAGATTGAAATCCAGGGCTTCAGGACTATAAATATTCAGAATTGTTAAGAGGAGATAGCAAACTGCAGGTTTTGTCATTAAAAGCTTGCAATTTAGGGGATAACGCTTTAAGCTATATTTGTGAAGCATTAAAAGAAAATAAAAAACTGAAAACTTTGGATTTGTATGGAAATAGAATATATTCGCTGACACCAGTGGCTGAGATGTTAGAAGTAAATAGAAGCCTTATGCATTTAAATTTAGCGAAAAATGAATTGACAGATGAGCAGCTGATGCCACTTGTGGGGGCGTTTGGAAAGATACCTTTTCCAAGCGAAAGGGTGGATGAGTTTAGAAGAAGAGAAAAAGAGATAATAAAAGAAAAAGCAATGAAAAATAAAGGACATGGAGAAATTGAGCCACCTGCTGATGAGCTGATTGAAGAGGAGGAATCGGGGCAGTGCTTTTTGATGAAAAATAAAGTGTTTAGTAGACTGAATTTGTCGCTGAATAAGATTGAAAGTGATAGACAACTGAGATTGATTCTTATTCAAGCACTGCCTCATTTCAAAATACTGATGAAAAATAACCCAATCCCAGAGCTTGTAAAAAGACCTTTAGTTGTTGGATTTTCACAAAATTTGGTAATTTAGCCAATTAATTCTTTAGTATTATAAAATCTAAAATTAGCCATAAATTTAAAATTTAACCCTATTTTAACTATATTCTGATCTATATCACAATAGTTAAAATACTTTATTATTCTTTTCAACTATCTTTTATTATTCACTTATAAAAACGCCCAAAATTAATTACTTACCAGCTCTTTGCTCGAACTACTCCCACAGCTCCTTCTCAAATGTGGAAGTTTCCGAAAATTCCTCCTTGTTCTCAATTTCGAATATTCTTTACTTTTATTAAAATCCTTCTCAAACTGTGAAAAATTTAAAGAGCTTGAAGTGTGAATAATCCTTTTATAAATTTGCAAGTTGTCTTTTTCTCTTTGTTTCTCGACTTCTTTTTTACATCTTTCTTTATATTTCTGGATGTTTTTTTCCTCTAATAATTGGCTGCTCTGTACAGCTGAGGTTACGTCGAGAAGCCTTTCTAGGAATTTTTCGTTGGATTTTTGAATTTCATTTTTTCTTTCTGTGTAACGATTACCATTTGTATAAAATTCTCTGAGTGAGGCCATTTGGGAGTGCTTTGGGAATCCTTTAGGTTTTGTATTGTCGATTCTTGAGGACGAGCTTAGGATTTGTTTTACATGCTTTTTGTGCCGGCTCATATTGCTTTGCCAGTCTCTCCATCCTGATAAATTTTCGATTATCACGGGCTTACTTTTCATTTTTATGCTAATTTTAAAACTTAATTAGGCCTAATTTACCAAAATACGTCTGTAAGCTCTCCCCAAATGGAATAAAGTCAACAATGCCTTTCCATTTTTCGGAATCAACATAAAGAAAATCCATTGAGCTTGCTAATGAAGATTGCAGACATGTTTTGTCTTTTTCAAACAAGTACATTACACTTGCCCAACAAAAAATCGTCAGTAAAGCAAAACTTCACTTTTCAAGCAACGGTATTGTCGGGATAATTTTTCTTGCATAAAGTAGTTTTGTGCTTCCAGTCAAAATTCTTGAAAACAAATACAGAGTAATCTGACTATTCACTGGGGTTTCTTTTGAAAATATAAAATACGATGAAATCAGCCCTGAAATTGCTGAATTTCCCGGCAAAGCTTTCCCTCTCATCTTCGTAATAAAGCATAATAAACTCTTATATATAAACACATAAACCCCCAAATTCTTCGAATGTTCTGTTGTATTTTTAATAATTTGCAGAACTCTCTTCTTTAAATTCCCTTTCCCGAATAACGCAGAAATTACAATTGAATGTGTAAACCTGACCTTTGCCCCATATCCTAGTCCTGACGCCAATCCTTTAATAGCCGATTTAGCACAGTTTTCATGCAAGCATGGCCTATTCATTTTATATATACGTCATATTTAAAGCTATTTAACTTAAGTAAAGAATTCTGCTTGGACTTTCTTTAACGACTGCAGCGACTCCTCTAAATCTTTTGTCCTTTCCGTAATAGCTTTTTGAGCTTTATCGGCTTGTTGTTTCAAGCTTTTATGATCATCAACAGACGATTGAATTGCTTTGGTTTGCCCGTCCTGCATTAATTTAACTAGCAATTTGAGTTCTCTAACCTTTCCTGCCCAGTCTTCTCCCCCTTTAATAGCGTCTTCTGCACATAGCTGGAAGTATGCAAGTTCTTTTATCCCTCTTTTCCAAAACAGTAAAGTCTCTATTTCCAAAATCATTTCTGCCAGCGCTGTAAAATCAGCAATTTCTAGGTTTTCTTGGACTTTATCGAAGGTGTCACCAAGAATAGAGACAAGCAAATTCATCATAACAATGACATTAATCATAGTCGTTATTAAGAAAGTGACTGATTGTATCACGTTAAGACCATCAGAATTGGACTCTCCGAGGTTAAATAGATAAGAATTGGCAATGTAGCTGACAAAACTTTTTTGGTCGTCTTGTTCTGTTATAAGGAAAATAAAGGAAAAAGCAAGGGTGGAGTAGAAGAGTAAAATCATGAAGGAAGACATGTCTTGAAGGACTTCAGTGATGAGACTTATCATGTAACGGGTAGGAGGGTAAAGGCGGAAATAGGTAATTCCTCGGATTCAGCTTGTGAAAATGGCTAGGGTTATTACTATTGTATAGGCGTCAGAAAGTGGATCAGAGTTGGACCAGACCATGATGGTGTAAATAATCATAAGAGCTCCTCTGGAAAGATCGAGATAGTTCCAGAGATCCTCTAAGTAGGATAATGGGGCTGAAAAAGCTTGATATGCTTCATAAGAGGATAAAATAATGCTTAATACGAAGGGAGCAGTAATAAATGCAGAATTGTCTTGGAAGAAAATGACGTAGACGTTGAAAAGGACCAAGTATAATAAATAAAGGAGCCCTTGAGGGTACATATACCATCTGACTTGGTTCCATTTTTCTTCTAGGATTCTTTGGACGAGCTCTGCTCTAAAGATATCTTGTATTGGTGATTCTAAAAGACTTCTAAGGAAATCTAAACTTTCTTGACTTCCAATCGTTAAATTTAAAGGAACTAAACAGTGCATGAAATAAATATCCTTATCATCTACATAACCACCACTTGGATTACCATTAGCATCTAGCTGAGCTGGAATCTCAACAATAAAATTTTCTTTTAGAGGGACTATTTCATTACTATGGTAGAATGCCGGCAAAGGCACCTTTTCAGGCACATAAGTCGGCAAATTATACCCTTGGCATCTTCTGAAAACTAAATCATAAAGCTTCAATAAAGCTCTGAATCCTTCAGTGTTCAAGTCAATTAAACACTCTTTAGTAAGACATGATAAAGAGTAAGGATTTTCTACATAAGTTTTTATCATAGCTTTTACAATAAGATTTCTGCAGTCTCTATATTCTTTATCCATAGTAATTGATAAGGGGGTTTGGCCAAAGGTGGTCTCAACGTATCTAAATTCTTCAACTAATGACCTTTTAAGGTGGGTAAAAAGGTTTGAATAAGCATAGTAGTGCTGGGCTGTCAAAAAGTGGGGGAGGATAAGCCAGTCGTCCATTTCTGGCTTGTGCTCTGGGATATCTGTCTTAAGAATGATATGCCTGAGATAGGTCAAAAACTGATAGTAGCCTTCAGTTGGACCAGATACACCCATTTCTTTGGCGAAAAGAGGGTTTTCTACTATATAACAGTCATTATCAGCGACAGCATAAGCCAAATAATGCCCATTAGGTGAAGCTATAAACTGTTTCATTTTGTCATGGACTTGGTTGTAAAAAATCCTTGTATAGCTCTTCATGCTCCAATATGTGATTCTCCCATCTGCCGTTGAAGAAATCAAATGTTTTTCGTCATCTGTCAAATAAATCCCTATTAGAGGAGCACTTGTATTTATAGTGTTAACCAAAATATTCCTTTCCCAGTTCCACACTCTAATTGTCTTATCAGAGCTTGAAGAAAGCAGCAGTTTTTCGTCTTTCGTGATTTGAAGACAGTTAATATCGCCTTGATGCCCTTTAATTTGGCTATCTAAATTCCCTGTTGCTATGTCCCAGACCTTAATAATGTTATCGTAGCTTCCTGATATAAGCTTGGTTTCTTGTTTAACGAGGACAAAAGAGGACACGACATCTTCATGGGCTTTCCAATTGGCAGTGACTGCTAAAGTCTCAAGTTCCCAAATTTTTATTTTTTGTTTGCTGCCTGTAAAAAGAATGGTACCGGATTGGTTAGATATTAAAGTCATTGGAATATCATTGTCAGGGTCTTCCATTTGAACTGGTGGATAATTAGGGTCTAATACAACTATTCTTGACAGCTGAGAAATGATTATTTTATCATTTTTGCAGATTACAGCATTTATACCTTCAGAAGTGTTAATGAAATGTTCTTCATTTTTTTTGAAGTCAAATAATTTAAGGCTGTCTTTGGATTTTATCAATAGTTGGTTTTGAGGGGAAAAATTAAGGACCATTGCATTATTTTGGATTTTTCGCTTTAAAGCTAACTTTGGGAACTTAGTAGTTGTGATTTTTCTTTTTTGTTCACTCTCTACTGTATATATTTTGGTCTCATCACTATTCAGTGTAAATTTAATTAATGCGCTTCTATGGACGTTAAGAATAATATTATTTCTGCCGTTTTTATGATCAATTAGAACTACATTTCCTCTTTGTGTCCCAGCCAGTATAATGTCTTCAGTTTTCGCAATATTTAAAGTTATAATAGTTTCCTCCAGCTCTATAGGAGCTCGATAATCTTGTAAATTATTTAAATTCTTCAATTTAATAATCTT
Source organism: Blepharisma japonicum (assembly GCA_949751835.1). Classification (NCBI taxonomy): domain Eukaryota; phylum Ciliophora; class Heterotrichea; order Heterotrichida; family Blepharismidae; genus Blepharisma; species Blepharisma japonicum. The sequence continues at coordinate 85,323 of CATKHK010000035.1, read as the reverse complement.
CGCTGAAGAAATCGCCACAAAATTTCCAGACGGCGCAAAATCTACCTGCCCGATCTTCACGCCCATACTTTCCGAGCACAATAACTCTTTATTCTCTATTGAATGCACAAAAAACTCATTTCCTGTTCTTTTCGTGAATCCGACGTGTAAACAATTTGAAGAAATGAAAGCTCGATCATATGATTCTGCGACAAAACTTTTTACTTTAATTCTATCAAGACTTGAAACATCCCACCTAAGTACTTCACCATCCATCAGTGTAAGTAATGACATGTGGTCAGGTATCATGAACATTTTATTGATTTTTGACTTGTGAGTGTCTACAGATTTGACGAATTTTAGTGTGGCTAGGTCATAAATAAATATCTTGGTCTCGCCAGGCCTTCCTAGAATCGCATGCTTATCTTCATTGAACAGTTCTAAAAACTTTGGCTTTAGATCAGTGATTTTTTTGGAGTGGCGGCCTTTAAAGCTTCCATCATAAGTAACAAGAGCATTTTCTGTCAAAATCACAAAAAGATTTTCATCTTTTGAAACCCTGAATTGAAGGATTTCATCAGCTGTACCTATAGTTTTCGCCAAAGAATCAGAAATCATTCCTTCAATCTCAGCTGTAGCTTCTACCATTGTCAATTCAGTCTTTTCCTCAGGGATTGCTGGAATTATTGAGGTCATGCCACCTAACTGAGACAGTAAAGGAGCTGTGAAGTCTTTGAGATCCATAATTTATAACCAGAAAGAAATGGTAATCAATAAATTCTTAGACAATATATGAAAATACTAAGAGCTAATTTAGGAAAAAATAGAGAACTTGACTTAATGTAAACTAGATTATAGCGATATTTTCAAATGAGAAATTTCCTGAGGCGGCACTTAGAGAAGTTTTTAGGTTTTCCAAAGAGAATCCACATCTTTTGGCTTTGGCTTCAATTTCGTGGTCTTGTGATTCATACACTGCTAAAATTTTATCTAGGCCATTGTTATATATTTGAAACAAGCCAAGAATTGTAGTTTTCGACAATCCATAAGAGATAAATGACTTTAGCTTATGAACTGATATTTTTTGCTGAAACAGAAACGCTCCAATAGGGCTGTATAAGTAATCATTAAGGAGCCTTTCATTGCAATAAGGACTTGCAGATATTGAAAACTCAGCTATTTCTTTGGTAAGATAAGATGAAATGGATTGCTGCAGCTTGTGATAGGCTAGTCTTTCAAACTTTTTTTGTGTGATTGGAAGAAAAGCTAGCTTTAATATTCTGATATCTCTATCAATAATAGATTTCAAATTTTCAATACTAGTTTCTAAAGCTTGATAATAAACTTTAATTTCTTCAAGAATATTTTCATTTATATTCTTATAAGGCTCTGCTGTAAAAAGTTCTGTATGGTTTTTATAAAGCAAGCTTTCTTCATCTACACTATGATCAATGACGCATTCTAAGCTCTTTATCAGCATATTTATTCCTGAATCATTATCTGAGCTTCTTATTTTTCTCCACAATGAAAAAATATTTTCGATTATTTCTTCTTGCAGTTTTCCAAAAACCTCTTCTTTCCATATTTTATTCATCAAATTATACAATTTGAATGACTCCAACCTTGTATTGGATATTGAATTCCTGATGTCATTAAGAGAATAAACTAAAGGATCAAGAAAATCAGACAAATTTTGCATAGCTGCTGAAAATGCAGATCATCTTATCGTGTATTCATCTAAAAGATCTTCACCTGAGTAGCATTTTATCCGGGAATAAGCAAATTTGCAATTTATAGAAATCATTTGATATATTAATGAGTAGAATTTCAAGATTCATGGAGAATTTATAGATTCAAAACTAGGGCTCCAAAAATATTGAAGGGCATAGTTTAGCATCTGAATTTGAGAATCTGATGAGAATTCTTTTAGAAAATTTTTACTATTTAAAGCTTGCATGATGCTATTGGCATTTTGATTTTCCTTATATGAATCTGGAAAGATAGAGTCTCCTATAAGATCCTGGTAATTTGAAGAAAAATATTCAGCTTTCAAACTTGGAATTGGGATTGCTGGATTTTTAAATTCTTCAAGCAAAATACAGTAAAGCTGCTCTATATCATTTTTATTCAAAACACACCCTACTAGCTTATTCCAACCAATTTTGATTTCAAACTGAGATTTTAGTAGTAATTTCCATTGTAAGCCTGGAGAGTCATTTTCTCTTTTTGCTTGCTTTGGATATAAAGTATATTCGTCATATGTCTGATATAAATCAAGATCACCAATAAAAAGTCTGATCGCTTCCTTTTTTCATAATTTATTGCAGTAAACTATTCTTTGGTATTTTTTGCATGCTTGAGCTAAGCAGATGAGCTCTTTGTAAGTTAAGTACTCACAGATATCTTGAATTAAGTTTAGAGAAATCATTTTTATAATAGCAATATGGCCTGCTTTCAATAGCAAGTATTTTTTACAATAAAATACCAAGCTCAGTAATTTGAAATTGACGATATTTTAAAGTTAAAAAATTTAAGGATTTCAAATTAAAAAAACGATGAAATTTTATGTATAAAAAAGAATAATTATGATATAACTATAGGCCATTAATTTTTACTCTGTAAAACTATAGAGTAGATTGATATGTATAGAGATAACTAATAAGCATTAGCTTTTGTACAAAAAAAATACTTTAAATAATTATTTGATGCCTGATAAGGCCTGACAAGAATAATGCCAAATAAATTTCAAAATTCCCCAAGCTTTATTTTTATAACCATTTTGGTAAACCTTTTGATTCAAAAATCTAAAATAAATTTTATTGTCTTATGAAAAATTTGATTAATTAAATTTTTATTAATATCGTTATAGTTAAAAATAAAAAATTAATTTATATTTAAATGCTCCCTGTTACAATGTGCTCTTATTATCGTAACCTTCTACATATATGTCTGATAATATTTTTCTGATTTCACAAAGATCATTTAATGCATCACTCAACGATTTTTTCTTTGAATCTTCTGCAATTGTGTCATTTTCATGATCCATTAATAGCTTCCATGGTATCTTTTCACCTTTCATTACATATAATAAAATTTGTTTCAATTCTCCAATTTGGTCAATTATGGATATTATTTCAGGATGCTTTCTTATATTAGATTTTGCTTTAAATGGGATACTACTTACAAAGAGATCAATATCTTCTGCAAATTCAAGTAAAAGGCTCTCATCTGTTTTTAAGCATTCTTTTGATTCGCAATCATCTTTTTTCTCATTAATTTTATCAATTTTCATATTCAAACAGTCATTTTCTTCTTTAATAGTCTCTTTTCTTTTTATTTCTGATTTTATATATTTTTGAACTTCAAATCTCAAATCTTTAATGATCCTTTCTTTTTCTTTTATAATTTCCTGATACCCGCATGTTTCTTTATTGAACAAATCTTTAAACTTTTCTTCCCTTTCTTCAACTAATTTACTGAGGTGCTTCAACATTTCATCTTTATATTCTAGTTCTGCTTTAAGCTGGCTAATTTGATTCGTCGCCTCAGATAATTTTATTTCGATATCTCGGGAATGTTGCTTAAGACGGTCTCTTTCTACTTCAATTTTAAGCTTCTCGTTTTTAAAATTCAATAGATTTAGACCTTCTTTGGCTCTTACTGGAGATAAATGTATTTTGCTATCTGAGTAAGGCTCCCATGTTACCCTGGCTTTTGAATTTTTTGGAGAAAAACAATAAAAGTCTTGGATAACTGAAGAATTAGGGGCATTTGATTGGTGCTTTGATGGTGATCTTTCAAAGCACATTGATAATTGCTTCTTAGGAGTGCTGCCAGACCGGGTTGTATTGGTAGAATTGTCAAGTGTAGTTTTATTTAGCATTTTTATAAGAAATTTTTTTATCGCAAACTGTTAAAAACTTATTTCTTATTCAAAGAGCAAAGGCTAATGTTAGTCAGCATTTTACTTATGAAATTTAATTACATAGGATTTAATTATGATATTTAGATATGGAAATATCAGTTTATTAAAACTCGAAAAAAATTTCTGAAAATAATTTTTTAATAAGCATATCTAATCATTTTTTCTTTCTCCCTCAGTTTAGAAGCTTATTTTAATCGCAAAGCATATTTTATGCAATCAAATCTTCAGAAGAGTAAATCCAATCATCCAATCTTCTTTAAACTCAAATAAATATCCAAAACCAAATTTAAATTTCTTCTTTATCACTATTATAATTTTCTGTGCATTTTATTATGAAACTGACTGGCTTTTTTATTTTAATTTTTATCTCAAAAACCATTTCTCACCCATCAGAAATTTTAAAAATATAATCATATCTACCACAATCTAAGTCACCCTTCCTTTATTCCCACCGTCTTCGCTCATTTAAATTCTCATGTTGAATATATACATCAGATAAAAATAAAAATAGTTAAAAATGTCTGAAGAACTTATACAAGAAAGCAACCCAATAGACGTATTAAAAGCTCTCAGATCACCAATCAGTCAAATAGACGATATTGTTTATATGGGAAATAGAGCTGGGGCTCAAGATTTAAGGATCCTGAAAAGTACTGAGATCAAACGAATACTGCAAATACAAAGCTGAGATGTTCCGCCGTTGTTCCCTAATGATTTCATTTATCACTGCATAGTAATCGGGGATTTACCTGATAATGACATAAGTCGACATATTCCAGATGCGCTTAGGTTTATTGCAGATGCGATAAAGGCAAATCAGAAGGTCTTCGTACACTGCGATGCTGGAGCTTCGCGTAGCGGAAGCATTGTCATTGCGTATTTGATGGGAAGACTTGGAATTTCATTTGACGAAGGGCTGAAACTTGCAAGGAAGGGAAGGGCATGTGTGTGACCGAATCCTGGGTTTGTGAGCCAGCTCAAGCAATTGAGTCCAAGTCGACTACATCAGTATTTTTTTTAAGATTTTTGAATTAAGTAGCAAGAAAAGAAGTTAAGTAATAGTTATTATTGAAGTTCTAGCTTCTAATAGTTTAGATTTTTTCAGTCAGTATCTTATATGTGTAAAAAATTTCACTACTGTTGACATAATTTATATCCAAAAAAATTAGAGTGCAGCTATTAACAAAAACTCAGAAATGAAATTTCTTAAGAATTAAGTATTGAGCTTCAAAAATCAGTAGCCAATATTTTATTACTAATTTCGAATTTCAGCTTATTGATTTAAAAAAATTTAAAATGCTTAAATTAATTTACTGAATTTTATTCATATAGTCAATGTAATTTTAAAATCGCAATAAAATTAAAAATATTTGTGCAAAATATGAGTTTAAACAAAATTAATGCATTGATTAATCCAGCAGACCAAAATTTTTAAGGACTTGAATTTGTAATTATAAATCCAAACTTTTAAGCTAATTAAGAAAATTGATATTTATGAAGGGTAATTTTCATTTAAAGACTGTTGAGTCGTAATCTTTTCGCTCTTATTGAAAGTAATATTAGATTAATTTAATATGTCTAGAGAAATCAGAGAAGATGATGTGTTTAACGCTCTTTTATCACCAATCAGTCAAATTGATGATATTGTTTATATTGGAAATCGAACTGGGTCTCAAGATTTAGAGCTTCTTAAAAGCGCTGGTATCAAGCGAATACTGCAAATACAAAGCATAGACGTTTCACCACTATTTCCTAATGATTTTATGTATCATTGCATAGTTCTTGGAGACTCGCCTAATAATGATTTAAGCCAAATTATTCCAGACACACTTAGTTTTATTGCAGATGCAATATCAACAAATCAAAGGGTATTTGTACATTGCGACGCTGGAGCATCACGTAGTGGAAGTATTATTATTGCATATTTGATGGGAAAGCATGCAATTTCGTTTGAAGAAGCATTAGAGATTGCTAGGAGAAGAAGAGCATGCATAAGTCCGAATCCTGGATTTGAGCGTCAATTAAAGCAATTGAATCCCACTCTTATGAACCAGCTATTTATTTAAAAACGTAAACAAAAAATGATAAAATTTTACTCATCTATTAAATTTATATTCAAATAATTATTATTTAACTTAAACTATGGCATTTTATTCAAAAGACACTGATAAGTCCACTGAGAAGCTCAAACCCTCAGGTTTTTCCACTCCAGATGCTTACCCTGCATATTCCCCATCTCCCTACTCTCAACTTCAAGATTCCGGCTATGATTCAGTCCGAACTCTCGAAATCCGAGAAATGCAAGAAGAGGAAAAATACATCCAAGGTCTCCGTCAACAACGAGAAAAGATTGAAGCTTTCAGCAGAGACCTCGACAAAAAAGTAAAAAAAATCCGTGAGCTTGAAGAAGAAATAAAAAATCTAAAAGGAAATAAAGGCGAAATCCAACGAATGGCGGGACAAATGGGCAAATTAACTGAAGAATTAAGAAATAAAGAAGAGGAAAATGAAGAACTTAAACAAACTATGAGAAAGCAAGCAGAAGAATATGAATATTCGCTAACTGAGCTGCAAAGTGTAGTGATGAAAGAAAGAGATGATAGAAGCAAAGAAATAAGAAATTTGAAAAACCAAAATAAAGCCAAGGATGAAGAAATTTCGTTTTTAGCTTTCGAAAATGAAAAAGCAAAAAAGCAGCTAAAATTGGCTGAAGAAAAATGTGAAGCAGAAATTATTGCTGGGAAAGAAAAAGATAGGCAGGCGAGTGAGCAGATCAAAGCTTGGAAAGCATTTGAGAGAATGCTGAAAGATCAAGTTGCAGAGCTAGGGCATGAAAAAGGACTGCTAGAGGGCAAAATTAATGAGCTTAGAGAAAAAATGGAAATTTCTGATGCAAAGCTTCATCAAAAAGAGGATATTGAGCCAACATTAATAAAAGAAAAGAAAAAAAACGAAGAATTAAGAGTTTTATTAGCTGAAAAAGAAAAAGAATTAGAAAGTTTAAGAGAAAATAAAAGCCAAAACCAATATCAAATTGAAGAAGAGTTCAATTCTCTCCACAATGAGCTGAGCTGCGCTATGGATTTGATAAAAAGGCAAGAAAACACAATCATAGAGCTGAGAATGAGGAAAAAAGAAGACGATTTAGCGATTTCTTCCTTAACTGAAGATTTAGCCCACAAGGAAGAAGAATGTGATAGAATCCAGTCTCGATTAAATAAATACTTAAAAGATAGCGAAGAAGAGGCATCAAAAACAACAGAAATCCAGATCACGATGCAAAGACTGAAATCTGAAAACTTAGATTTAAAAAAACAGCTGCAAGGTTTTATAGAAAAAGAGCAGCAGGAAAAGCTGGAAAGGAGGCAGTTTGCCAAAATGAAAATCGAGCTTCTAAATCAAAGAGACTTAGAAGTTGGGAGGTTAACTGAAGCAATTGATGCATTTGCCGCACATAGGAACTATTCTGAACAATAATTATAAATTATTTTTATTATTTCATAAGCTTTTTATATAAAAGTCATGAAATATTTAAAATTCTTTGTTGTTAAGATATTTAAATAGCAAAGTTCTTTACAAATGAATTTAATTTTAAAAGCTAAAATTTTAGAATTAGATAATCCTCTAAAACGAAATAAAAAGAAATCTGTGAGTTGATCATTATCCCATTCTTGTCTATTTAGCTAAGGAATATTAGTTATTTACTTCAAAAATGTTAAATTTGACCAAAAAACGATTTAGGATAGAATTGTTTAACTATAGTCTTACTTGGATTGAGCATTTGGTCCCTTCTTCTTGCCTGGGCCGGAGACTATGTTAAGGAATCTTCTGTTATAGAGGTTTCTCTTCTTGGCTCTGCCCTGTAAGATTTTCTTGCGTCTCTCTTGCTTTGCAACTTTAGGAGTTTGGTTTCTAACCTTTCCAGATCTGGCTAAGCCACCGTGCACCTTTCCCATATTTTGTATAAAGAAGCCTAATTAATGGCTTTATGTGAGTAATTGATATACCAATTCAGGAAATTTCAAGTTTAGAAAGAAAAGAGCTTAGTTTATCATCAATTTTTGTTTTCAAGAATTAAATAGCTGCTTTAAATATCAAAAAGTGTAGTTAAATAATTAAATTTAACAAGCATTTCTTTATCAGGTATTATTATCCAAATTTTATTAAAAATCAAACATTTTTATACCTTTTTCTACTTCTCTTTCTCTCTAATCATTCATCATCGAATCATCCTTGTCTCCTTATTTTCCTAAAAACCTTTCATAATCAAAAGTATTCTTTTTTCTCAAAATTCAGAAAAAATCTTCATTAATTTTAATTATCATTTCTTATCATTTAATTCTTCCTTTCTCTTCTCTCTTCAGCCTGATTTTGAAATATTAAATGTCAAGGCTTTATCCTGCTTCGCCATTTTCTCGTCTTAAGTGTGAAATCTTTTAAAAATGACACTAAATTAAAACTTTCACAGCTGAAATCTGATTGGCTTATTTTAAGATAAAAAGGCAAAAATAAAACCTACATTATAAAAAAAATGCCTAAACAACAAGTCCACGTAAAACTCGTAGTCATTGGTCAAGTCAAGAAGGAATAAATGGGAAGGTCCCATCTTAGTGAGTTAAACACTTAAATTTAACAAACATTTCTTAATCAGGTGTTATCTAAATTTTATTAAAAATCAAATATTTTTATAACTTTTTCTTCTTCTCTTTCTCTCTAATCACTCATCGTCGAATAATCCTTGTCTCCTTATTTTTCTTATGGGTGCATGCCTTTCTTCACCAAAAACTGACAAACATACAATTAAAGGTTAAAATAATCGAGTCAGTTTTGCAGCATCAGAAATGCAAGGATGGAGAATAGGCATGGAAGATGCACAAATCACAGAAGTTAATCTGGGTCTAGATGCAATGCTTTTTGGAGTTTTTGATGTAAAGAAGTTGCCCAAATTTGTAGAGCGTCATTTTCGCCAAGAGCTTTTAGTCGTAACTATCAAAAAAATCGTTTTTAAGCCGCCTACAAGAAACTGATCTAAAATGGAAGGTTCTAAGAACTAAAGAAGGCCAACGTGAATTATTCAAATTGCAGCGAGATCTTTCTGATGATTATCAAGTTTTTGTTGATGATGCAGACTCCTTAGCAGGATGTAGTGGTAGCTTTAATTAAAGGCAACAAATTATATGTAGTGAATGCAGGAGATTCCAGATGTGTATCAGCTAAAGCATGAAGGGTCATTGAAATGTCACAAGATATAAGCCTGACAATCAGATCGAAAAGGATAGGATCACAAGGGCAGTGGTAGCGTGGAAGAGTTATGGGAAATTTAAATTTAAGCAGAGCGATTAATGATTTAGAGTATAAAATAATGCAGAGCTAGTCTCTGAAGAACAGATGATAACAGCTTTTAACTGATATTAAAGTTTGAAGAGCTTTACACCTTAGTGTGATTTCATTGTATTGGCATGTGATGTTAATTATTAATTGTTAATTACTTAAATTGCGATGCCATCTAGGAGGCCGTCCTAGTTTGAATCTCTTTATATTTTTCCATCTTCAATATCGTTTTCTAATATAACTGCTTCAATTAGTTCTTCTTCATATTCTTTGATTATATTTCCTTTCTTCTTTTTTAATTTTTCATCAATAATTTTTAAATTAACTTTTGTAATAAAGTCTATCGTTTAAAATGATCCGATTCTAGTCCTGAAATTATTTTAAGTTCCGATACATCAGCTAGTATTCAAATGTGGGGTTTTACTTTCAAGTAATTAATTCGAATTGCATCTTTCAGTCTATTAAGAAATGTTTTTCTTTCTTCTGAGAATCTTGGGCAGAAATTCAAAATATGTTCTGCTATTTCTTTCGTTTGGCAATTTTCGCATAAATCATTTAGATGTTCTCCATTATTCATTTTGATTTTCACAGGTACTATTCCATATCTTCATTGTGCTTTAATTCATGTTTCTTCAACCAAATGAATATTTAATGTCCAAAATAAACCTTTCGATTTTTTTTTCCTTTCTCAAAAAGTTTAGATTTTAGGTTTCAGTAACTCCTTGATGTTTTTTCGTAAGTGTTTGTTCTAAATATATTTCTCTCAATATTTATAATATTTTAAATTTTTTTCTGTCAATCTTTTTATTTTCAATTTATATTCATAATATTTTGTTCATATGGAAGATCAATTTTGTATTTGTATAGTAATTTTATGAATAGTTTCATAGTTTCTGTTTTTTGTGAAGCTATATTGATCAAAAAATGGTTTGAAATTTCTGAGTTTTTCGCAAAATTATATATTTTCTTTATGAATCTTAAAGATGTTATATCTATATGTTGTTCTATTGATGGAATTCCTAAATCCAGAAGTATTGGTTGTATAGGTGTGTGTCTATAAACATTACAAGCTCTTCTAAGTATCATGTTATACATAGTTTGAATGCTCTTAATCAAACAATTACTTCTATTTCTTGCGCATGTTTCCATTCCATAAGTACATCTACGAATAAAAATACCTCGATAACAGTTAAGTAATATTTTACTTGGTATGTGTAATATTTTACTTGTATTTTGTAGCAATAAAGAGCTTGTACTTCTTGGTTTGTTTTTTAGATATTTGAAATGGGCATGATCCAACCCCGTTCCTCTACAACTGCCTTTCATTATTTTTCCTAAATATTTATATTGTTCTATTATTGGTATTTCATTGTTTTTAAAGTATATTTTATGTAGTTTCTCTATAATAGTTTTTTGTTTTCAGCTCAGAATTGGTAGAATTGCTTTTTTTTTCAGGTTCTATATTAAGTGTTAAATTATTTTCAATCATTCAAAGGTTTAGATTATTGATCATATTTTCCAAATATTCTACTAAATCGAAGATAAATGCTGTATCATCAGTATATTGAAAATTAATGAAAGTGTTGAGTTCATTTTTAGGTAAAAGTTGTATTTTTGAATGTTTAGTAGCTTCTTCTAGGTCATCAATATATATGTTAAACAAGAGTGGAGATATTGAACTTCCTTGTCTTACTCCTTTACTGATCGTTATTTTATCAGAGTCCATGTTATTTATAACTAATTTTGTTTCAGATTTTTGTAAAGTTTGAGATATGCAAATCAATGATTCTCTATTTATATTTTTATTTCAAAGTTTTTTCTCATAATTTTAATCTCTTAACAGAATCATATGCTCCTGCAAAATCTATAAATAGAACATATAAATTTAACTTTTCCACTTCGGTAAGCTCTTCTGTATTCTATACTCTTCAGTAAGAATATTTGTGTTGCACACGACTTTTCTTTTCTAAATCCATGTTGTCGTTCTGAAATTTCAACTTTTTTTCAATCCTTTTAATTTGAGCTTTATCAAAAATTTTCATAAATGAATTCATGAGTGCAGTTGATCTGTGTGATTGTAGTGACTTAGGGTCTCCTTTACCTTTATAAATTAGTAATGTCTTAGATTTATTGGTTTCAGGAGGTATTCCTTTAACTCTGCATGCATAAAGAAAGTAAATTACTGGTTTTAATAAGCTCTCCTTTGCTTTCTTTAATATGTCGTATGAAATGTTATCTGGGCTTGATGCTTTTCCATTGGGAAGTTTTTCTATGATATATCTGATTTCGTTCAGTGGTCACGGATTTTCATTTATAAAATCATCTTTCAGATATACAATATCATCGTCTTTAAATTGAGTTGCAAGTTCATTGGTTCATTCATCAATTTGCCTTTTATTCATAGGGTTAATGATTCTATCTATCTTTCCAGATAGTTTCTTTTTTTTCAAGCTCCATAATGATCATTTGTGCAATTGTCTAATCATTTTAGATTCACACTATCATTATTCTCCAATATTTCCATTCTTTTCTGTCATTTTCGTCTAACTAAACATAATATATGAGTTTTTTCTTTTTCATTTTCTTTGTAGCAATATGAAATCCAATTCCTGATGTCACTTATCATTCTATTTAAGATAATTACTTCTGGCCTCCTTGAATAATTAGGTTTTAAGTTTTCCTTCAAATTTAATGTTTCCTTTTGAACACCTTGAGATATAATATTATATATTTCTTTTGGGTCATTTTCCTGGTAGAGTTGGTTTTCTTGAAAGTATGTAGCAAATTTTTCCTGTAATTTCTTTAATTCCTCCCCTTCTAGTTTATATCATGGAATAAATGATTTTTTTTTAGTTCTAGTTTCTTGAATATATACTTCAAGTAGTCATCAAAACGTGATTAGTTTTAAGTGATGGTACTTCTTTATATTGAATTTCAGAATTTTCATTTGAGAAAATGTAGTCAATAATTGTATATCTTCCATTTCCTTTAAGAGTTGGCATTTCTTGATCATTTAGCATAAATAATTCTTTTGTCTTAATAAAGTCAACCATAATCTTTCCTGATATATCACTTTTATCATTGTGGTAATTTTTAATATGGGCATTGAAATCACCCATTATTATGCATCTTTCATAATATATCTCAGTTTCTAAGTTTTCTTGAATGTTTGTGAATATTTTGATATATTCATTTAATTCTTCTTCTCCAGGATTACCTGTTAAAATTGGTGCATAAATCACAATTAAAAGAGTTTTATCAATGACAGCTGCTGTAATTCTGTGTGATTCCGAACTAATAGAATTGATTGAATTTGCATATTTTTTATTTATTAGAATTCCAGTTCCGCCTGAATCTCTATTTCCAACATTCGGACCATTATTTCCTATTCATGTATATCCTTCAATATTTAAATCTCCTTTTAGTCATGTTTCTGCAATTCCTAGAACTGATATATCATGATTTATTAGTTTCTTAGCGTTTTTCTATAATAACTTGAATTTTCTATTCCTGTAATATTATTAAATCCAAGAATATTTCTAAGTGAATTCATGCATCTTCTTTTTAATTCTGGTCTTAGTCTCAGATCGAATCTTTCTTCAGTACTTTCTTGCAAGTTTGAAAGACATCCTACAAATTCTCCATAGGGTTTTTGTCTATATACTTTAACATATCCTTCGTATCTGTATCTTTTCGCTTCTATAATTTCTTCCTACATATCTTGAAGTTCGATCACATTTCATGGTTTCTTTATAGGTTAAATTTCAATAATACTTTAAATCTTCTTTAGGTTTATTTAGAATGTAAAAATTTGTTGGAACTTTTTCTGCTGTATATTCAATGTCCATTATATAGTTTGAGGAAGTATTATTTGGCATGTGATGAAATCTGATTGGCTTATTTTAAGATAAAAAGGCAAAAATAAAACTTACTTTATAAAAAAAAATATGCCTAAACAACAAGTCCACGTAAAACTCGTAGTCATTGGTCAAGTCAAGAAGGAATAAATGGGAAAGTCCTATCTTAGTGAGTTAAACACTTAAATTTAACAAACATTTCTTAATCAGGTGTTATCTAAATTTTATTAAAAATCAAATATTTTTATAACTTTTTCTTCTTCTCTCTAATCATCATCGAATCATCCTTGTCTCCTTTTTTCCTTATGGGTGCATACTTTTCTTGACCAAAAACTGACAAACAATTAAAGGTCAAAATGATTGAGTCAGTTTTGCAGCATCAGAAATGCAATGATGGAGAATAGGCATGGAAGATGGGCAAATCGCAGAAGTTAATCTGGGTCTAGATGCAATGCTTTTTGGAGTTTTTGATGTAAAGAAGTTGCCCAAATTTGTAGAGCGTCATTTTCGCCAAGAGCTTTTAGTCGTAACTATCAAAAAAATCGTTTTTAAGCCGCCTACAAGAAACTGATCTAAAATGGAAGGTTCTAAGAACTAAAGAAGGCTAGCGTGAATTAGTCAAACTGCAGCGAGATCTTCCTGATGATAACCAAGTTTTTGTTGATGATGCAGACTCCTTAGCAGGCTGTAGTGGTAGCTTTAACTAAAGGCAACAAATTATATGTAGCGAATGCAGGAGATTCCAGATGTGTATTAGCTAAAGCAAGAAGGGCTATTGAAATGTCACAAGATCATAAGCCTGACAATCAGATCGAAAAGGATAGGATCACAAGGCAGATGGAAGATGGAAGAGTTATAGGAAATTTAAATTTAAGTAGAGCAATTGGTATTTAGAGTATAAAAAAATGCAGAGCTAACTCCTGAAAAACAGATGGTAACAGCTTTTCCTGATATTAAAGTTGAAGAGCTTACACCTGAGTGTGATTTCATTGTATTGGCATGTGTAGGGATTTGGGATATTTTGACTTGCCAACAGTATGTTGAGATTTGTTATAAAAACATTGCTGAAGGTATTGATTTAGTAGATGCAGTTGAAAAGGTCATTGATAGAGGTCTCCAACTGATGTTGAAGGCACTGGCGGTTAGGCTTCGATAGCTTGACTATGATATTAGTTAGGTCTCCTTATTTTTCTAAAAACCTTTCCAAAACTACAATCAAAAGTATTCTTATTCTCAAAATTAAGCAAAAATCTTCATTAATTTTAATTATCATTTCTTATTATTTAATTCTTCCTTTCTCTTCTTTCTTCAGGTTTATTCAGTTTCGCCATTTTCTCGTCTTAAGTGTGAAATCTTTTAAAAATGACACTAAATTAAAACTTTCACAGCTTAAATCTGATTGGCTTATTTAAAGATAAAAACGCAAAAGTCTAATTTACTTTATAAAAAAAAAATGCCTAAACAACAAGTCCACGTAAAACTCGTAGTCATTGGTCAAGTCAAGAAAGAATAAATGGGAAGTCCATCTTAGTGAGTTAAACACTTAAATTTAACAAACATTTCTTAATCAGGTGTTATCTAAATTTTATTAAAAATCAAATATTTTTATAACTTTTTCTTCTTCTCTTTCTCTCTAATCACTCATCGTCGAATAATCCTTGTCTTCTTATTTTCCTTAAGGGTGCATACCTTTCTTCACCAAAAACTGACAAACATACTATTAAAGGTCAAAATGATCGAGTCAGTTTTGCAGCATCAGAAATGCAAGGATTGAGAATAGGCATGGAAGATGGAAAAATCACAGAAGTTAATCTGGATCCAGATGCAATGCTTTTTGGAGTTTTTGATGGGCATGGCGGTAAAGAAGTTGCCAAATTTGTAGAGCGTCATATTCGCCAAGAGCTTTTAGTTGTAACTATCAAAAAATCGTTTTGAAGTCGCTTTGCAAGAAACTGATCTAAAATGGAAGCTTCTAAGAACTAAAGAAGACCAGCGTTAAATAGTTAGACTGCAGTACGATCTTCCTGATGATTATCAAGTTTTTGTTGATGATGCAGACTCCTTAGCAGGCTGTAGTGGTAGCTTTAATTAAAGGCAACAAATTATATGTAGCGAATGCAGGAGATTCCAGATGTGTATTAGCTAAAGCCGGAAGGGCCATTGAAATGTCACAAGATCATAAGTCTGACAATCAGATCCAAAAGGATAGGATCACAAGGACAGGGGTTAGCGTGGAATTTGGTAGAGTTATGGGAAATTTAAATTTAAGCAGAGTGATTGGTGATTTAGAGTATAAAAAAATGCAGAGCTAGCTCCTGAAAAACATGTGGTGACGGCTTTTCCTTATATTAAAGCTGAAGAGCTTACACCTGAGTGTGATTTCATTGTATTGGCATGTGATGGGATTTGGGATATTTTGACTTGCCAATAGTATGTTGAGATTTGTTATAAAAACATTGCTGAAGGTATTGATTTAGGAGATG
This sequence comes from Blepharisma japonicum, assembly GCA_949751835.1. NCBI lineage: Eukaryota > Ciliophora > Heterotrichea > Heterotrichida > Blepharismidae > Blepharisma > Blepharisma japonicum. The sequence goes on along the minus strand of CATKHK010000035.1, from coordinate 69,748 downwards.
CAGTTGAAAAGGTCATTGATAGAGGTCTCCAACTGATGTTGAAGGCACTGGCAGTTAGGCTTCGATAGCTTGACTATGATACTAGTTAGGTCTCCTTATTTTCCTAAAAACCTTTCCAAAACTACAATCAAAAGTATTCTTTTTTCTCAAAATTCAGCAAAAATCTTCATTAATTTTAATTATCATTTCTTATCATTTAATTTTTCCTTTCTCTTCTTTCTTCAGGTTTATTCAGTTTCGCCATTTTCTCGTCTTAAGTGTGAAATCTTTTAAAAATGATACTAAAGTAAAACTTTCACAGCTTAAATCTGATTGGCTTATTTAAAGATAAAAAGGCAAAATGAAAACCTACTTTATAAAAAAAAATTGCCTAAACAACAAGTCCACGTAAAACTCGTAGTCATTGGTCAAGTCAAGAAAGAATAAATGGGAAGTCCATCTTAGTGAGTTAAACACTTAAATTTAACAAACATTTCTTAATCAGGTGTTATCTAAATTTTATTAAAATTCAAATATTTTATAACTTTTTCTACTTTTCTTTCTCTCTAATCATCATCGAATCATCCTTGTCTCTTTATTTTCCTTATGGGTGCATGCCTTTCTTCACCAAAAACTGACAAACATACAATTAAAGGTCAAAATGATCGAGTCAGTTTTGCAGCATCAGAAATGCAAGGATGGAGAATAGGCATGGAAGATGCACAAATCACAGAAGTTAATATGGGTCCAGATGCAATGCTTTTTGAGGTTTTGATGTAAAGAAGTTGCCCAAATTTTTAGAGCGTCATTTTCGTCAAAAGCTTTTAGTTGTAACTAAAAAAATCGTTTTGAAGTCGCTTTACAAGAAACTTATTTGAAAATGGAAGGTTCTAAGAACTAAAGAAGGCCAGCGTTAATTAGTCAGACTGCAGCACGATCTTCCTGATGATTATCAAGTTGTTGTTGATGATGAAGACTCCTTAACAGGCTGTACATCAGTGATAGCTTTAATTAAAGGCAACAAATTATATGTAGCGAATGCAGGAGATTTCAGATGTATATTAGCTAAAGCAGGAAGGGCCATTGAAATGTTACAAGATCATAAGCCTGACAATCAGATTCAAAAGGATAAAATCACAAGGGCAGGAGGTAGCGTGGAAGATGGAAGAGTTTTGGGAAATTTAAATTTAAGCAGATTGAATACTGATTTAGAGTATAAAAAAAACCAGAGCTAACTCCTGAAGAAAAAAATTCACTTATTACACCAAGTCGGAAACAAGGCCTGACATCGGAAAGTTCTATGGTTTCCACCACGTCCGTTTTTACGTCTCTAACTCCAAACAAGCCGCAGCATTTTACACATCAAGATTCGGATTCAGCCCATGTGCATATGAAGGGCTTGAACTGGAAACCAAAATTCTGTACCTTGTCGTCCGAAACCATCAAGTTGTCCTTGCCTTCACCTCAGCTCTCACACCAGAAGATAATAAAGTCAATCGCCACGTCCCCGTGCACAGTGATAGGGTCCAGGATATTGCATTTAGCGTAAGTGATGTAAGAGGGATGTACGAAAAAGCTACAGCTAAAGGCTGCAAAAGCATCCGTGAGTCTCAGGTTTTGCAAGATGAGAATGGATCTATCATTATTGTGTCTCTTTAAACTTATGGAGACACCATCCATACATTGATCCAGAACACAAGGCCCTTTTTACTAAGTTTTAGAGCAATAGCCAGGGATGACCCTATAAATGCGACTTTCCCTCAAATTAACTTGGAAGTTATTGAGAATATCGTTGGAAACCAGACAGATGGTGATATGACGCCTACAGTGGAGTAGTATGAGAAATACCTTGAATTTAATCGATAATGGTCAGCTGATGAGTCTGTAATTCATGCCGATTATTCATCTTTGAGGTCAGTTACCGTAGCTGATTGGGATGAAGTCATCAAAATGCTAATAAATGAGCCTGCTGAAGGGTTAAGAAAGAGCCAAATCCAAGAATATGTTGAATATTATGGTGAGCAGGTGTACAACATATTGTACTTAGAGTATATGACATAATATTAATAATAAGCATTTAAGGGCTAGAGGTGTTGGATTCTTAGAAGTTCCTCCTAAGTACTATGAAAGTCTAAGAAAAAGACTTTCACACTCATCAATCCAAGTTCAAGAAGATTTAGCAAAAGTTGAAGAACTCCATATCTTAATCGACTTTGATGATCGTGGGTATCTCTTACAAATTTTCTCAAAGCCAGTCGAAGATAGACCTACACTGTTCTACGAGTTCATTCAAAGACACAATAACAATGGGTTTGGAATTGGAAATTTAAAGGCTCTTTTTGAATCGTTAGCTCTTGAAGAACAGATGGAAACAGCTTTTCCTGATATTAAAGTTGAAGAGATTACACCTTAGTGTGATTTCATTGTATTGGCATGTGATGGGATTTGGGATATTTTGGCTTGCCAATAGTGTGTTGAGATTTGTTATAAAAAAATTGCTGAAGGTATTGACTTAGGAGATGCAGTTGAAAAGGTCATTGATAGAGGTCTCCAACTGATACTGCAAGCACTAGCGGCTTAGGCTGCGATAACACGACTATGATATTAGTCAAGTCTCCTTATTTTCCTAAAAACCTTTCCCAAACCATAATCAAAAGTATTCTTATTCTCAAAATTCAGCAAAAATCTTCATTAATTTTAATTATCTTTCTTATCATTTAATTCTTCCTTTCTATTCTCTCTTCAGCCTGATTTTGAAATATTAAATGCTAAGGCTTTATCCTGCTTCGCCATTTTCTTGTCTTAAGTGTGAAATCTTTTAAAAATGGGACTAAATAAAACTTTTCACAGTTGAAATCTGATTGGCTTATTTTAAGATAAAAAGGCAAAAGTAAAGCTTACTTCGTAAAATATGGGTAAGGAAAAGGTCCACGTAAACCTCGTCGTTATTGGTCACGTCGATTCTGGAAAGTCCACTTCTTGCGGACACCTTATCTATAAATGCGGTGGTATCGATAAAAGAACCATTGAGAAGTATGAGAAGGAAGCAAACGAAATGGGAAAGTCCTCCTTCAAATACGCTTGGGTTCTCGATAAGCTTAAGGCTGAAAGAGAAAGAGGTATCACCATTGATATCTCCTTGTTCAAGTTCCAAACCGACAAGTTCTACTTCACAATCATTGATGCCCCTGGCCACAGAGATTTCATCAAGAACATGATCACCGGAACTTCACAAGCTGATGTCGCCATCCTCATCATTGCAGCAGGAAAAGGAGAATTCGAAGCCGGATACTCAAAGAACGGACAAACCAGAGAACACGCTCTTCTTGCCTTCACTCTTGGAGTCAAACAGATGGTTGTCGGAGTCAACAAGATGGACGACAAGTCTGTTGAATGGAAACAAGACAGATATCTTGAAATCAAACAAGAAGTCTCAGAATACCTCAAAAAGGTCGGCTACAACCCAGCTAAAGTCCCATTCATCCCAATTTCAGGTTGGTTAGGTGACAACATGGTTGAAAAATCAACCAACATGCCTTGGTATGATGGACCAACTCTTCTTGGAGCTCTTGATAACGTCCAACCACCTAAGAGACACGTCGACAAACCACTCAGACTTCCAGTCCAAGACGTCTACAAGATTTCAGGTATTGGAACAGTCCCAGTCGGCAGAGTAGAAACTGGAATCCTTAGACCAGGCACAGTTGTTGTTTTCGCCCCATCAGGAATTTCAACTGAAGTCAAGTCTGTTGAAATGCACCACGAATCCCTCGAAGAAGCCTTACCAGGTGACAACGTTGGTTTCAACATCAAGAACATTGCAGTCAACCAAATCAAGAGAGGATACGTTGCCTCAGACTCTAGATCAGACCCAGCCAGAGAAAGCATTGATTTCACTGCCCAAGTCATCATCTTAAACCACCCTGGCCAAATCTCAGTCGGCTACACCCCAGTCCTTGATTGCCACACTGCTCACATTGCTTGCAGATTCAACGACCTTAAACAAAAAGTCGATAGAAGATCTGGAGCTGTTCTCGAACAAGAACCTAAATTCGTCAAATCTGGAGATGCTGCAATTGTTACTTTGATCCCAACCAAATCCATGTGTGTTGAACCATTCACAGAATACCCACCACTTGGAAGATTCGCCGTCAGAGATATGAGACAAACCGTAGCTGTCGGTATCATCAAAGAAGTCAACAAACTTGCTGAAGGACAAACCAGATCTGCTGCCCCTGAAAAGAAAGGAAAAGCCGCCAAGAAATAAATAACACAAATCTTTTCATTAAATTGACTTTTAATAAAATAATATAAAGCTTTTATAAATTAAATTTTAATTTAAAAAGAAATTTTGCTAAGTATTTTCTTAAATTATCATGTATATCTAATTAATTTGACTTTCTCTTTCCATTGCTAACAGATTTTGTACAGCTGGATGGTCAATCCCAAGGATTGCAATGGCTTGCTCCTTTGTTACAAATCTTCCTTTGATTCTTAGTCGATTATCTGCAACTCTTTTTCGACAGTCATATGAGATTTTTTTATTCCAAGTCCTTCGCTGTCTTTTTTCAAGATATTTTTTGATCTTTTTCCGGCGTTCTTCGAGTGTAATTGTTCCAATTATATGGTCTGGAGTTAGCTCGACAGGCCGTTGAATGACAACAATAGTTTCTTTAGAAACGGCCGGTTTCCTTTTCTTTTGTTTTTGGATTTGAGTTTCATAGACTTCATAAATCAAAGGATTTATAGCGACTTCACAATCATCTTGAGTACTAAATGATTGTGTGAGGGCTTGCTCGTCAAAATGATCAGGTAATGATTCAATACTTGGCATCTAAATAGAAATTTACATCTACATGATGAGGGTATGAGTAACTTAATAAGTCAACAAACGATACCTTACGTTCATTAGGATAAATTAATTCGGTTTGCATTGACTCAAACATGAAATCGAAAGCGCTTGTGCATTCAGATCCCAAGTATTCGTCAAAACATTCAACCATTTTTGGTTAGTTTAATTATTGGTTCTTAAATGGCCTCTAAGCAAAATGGGCTGAACTTTTCATATATTTTTAGAATTATTTTTTGACAGTAAAGTTTACTTTTTTCCAAAAAATATTATTGTTTGCTTTAAAATTGTTGTCTTATTCAAATTCAAGAAATTTTCAGAAAGATACAAAAAAATCTAATTTAAAAATATTATCAATGATATAAAGAAGACCTATTTTATCAACTTGAGTGCACAAGTTATGAGTACTATTCCAATCAGTCTTTGTAGAAAATAAATAATTATTAGATAACGCAAAAACAATTGGATATTTTGTATTCCTGATATTATTATTATCTAATCCTAGAAAATTTTATTTTAAATGCAGTATCCTGACTGTATTTAATTTTTTGAATTAAGTTTAATCAATATAATTTACTTATTTGACTTAGGGAATGAAAGATCTGGCAAGTTTCCTTTGATGTTTATGAATTTTCCATCTCCTGATTCAATCTTGTTGATTGTTGATTCTATAGCAGTTATTGTGTTGTCTCCATTATGAAGCACATATCGGCTTCTTTTGCCATACTTCAAAAACACCAATTTATCAGCTCCAATTCCTTCAAATTTACTTGAAAAATCCTTATCAGCACTAAGATCAAGCCACATGAATTTTACAGTGACTCCTCTATCCTTATTTTTTCCTATGAGATTTGTCGTATCTTTTGCAATATTTATCAATGAATCAGTTGGTGGAGAATCTAAGAAAAATATTCCACATAACCCTTCTTGTTTATAACAAATATCATCAGCAGACAGCCTATGCAATTGAGGCACTGCTTCAACAATCCATGACTTCGTGCTTGAACTCTCTTCAGCTCCTCCATGCACAAAAGTTTCTGAATGCACATTGAGCCATTCAAATATAGATCTATACTTGATATCTCCTTTATATTCAGTTGTTTTAGCGTCCACAGTTTTATACAAAATTATTTTCGGAAACTGCTTAATTTTGAATTTTTTGATTGCCTCAGTATCTTCTTGTCTAACAATCCCAAAAAACATTTTCGCATCAAAAGCAACACTCAAAGCTTTATACAGGGTCGGGACTGACGATTTTTCAGTAAAAAGTAACACTTTTGGGACCGCTGGCTTGTCTTCTAAAAATGTTTGATAATTTTCATTGCTTAGCTCAATGACTTTAGATGGGATAAATTTGGCAGCATAAGCACTTATAGCTTTAGACGTAGCTTCTCCTTCATAAAGGCCAACCGGTGCTGGGAACGGAGGGTAAACTTTAATTGCGGGGACTTCTCTGATGTCTTGTGATTCACAAAGTTCATAATGAGTATCACAGTTAACTACTCCTACTATAAAAACTCCTTGCCACTCATCAGCAAAATGGTTAAATTCTTCAGCTTGAATAGCAGATCTGCTATCTTTTTCCTTATAGAAATGAATAACGCTGACCCATTTGTCTCTTCTCCTTGTTACTTGTTTGTCGAAATTTTGGGAGGTTAAAATATGCACACTTGTAGATGCGTAATTATAGAGAGCTGCTTGGGCTAGAGCAATCAAAACTAAAAACACGTGTAAGATTTCCATATTTTATAACTCAAGATTTGATAAATAATTATAATGGGCTGTTGCCAAGGGATTTCATTTGAAAAATCAGAAATCGTGCTATCTAATGCAGATGTAGCTATAAAGCTGAGAGATAGAAAAAAGTCGAGTGACGAAGAGTTTGAAGATATCAGTCTTTATTCGAGAAAAGTCACTCAAAGTAATATTGATTATTACAAAGAAGAAACAGATTGTAATTCAAAATCTTTAATAGAGTCGTTTACAATGAATACTTTTACTATGAGAAGTGATTTTGAGTCGGCGTTTTTAGTGTCAAACTCTGTACTTCTTAGCAGTCGAGATTTAGAAAGTTTCATTAAATTAGACACAAGTAAATTGTCAATTTAGCTTGGACTAATTATTGAAATAATTAATTAAAAATATTACAAGGAAAGCGGCTTTTTAATGATTTTTTTCTGCTGGATTTTTAGAATTTGCCGCATTAATTATGATGAATTTATTTTGTTGTCAGAATGATTAGTTTTTTACTCTAAATATTTAAAAATTCAGCAAATTTACCTCAACAATTCCTTAATTAATTTTTTTTTGCTTTTTTACCGTCATCTGCTTTCACAGAAGATGATGAAAATATAGCTCCACCTGCGAGCAAAGCAACAATTCCTACAATCACTAAAGCTGGGGTACTAGTTAATACAGAAAACAAAGAATCAGGTTCTTCTACTGCATGTACATCTTGTTCTAAGCTTTCAAAATCACTATCATCTATCTCTTCTCTTTTTACCTCTTTCACTTTTTCTTGAGCTTGCTTTTGTACTAATCTTTCTCTTTGAATTTGTGCTAAAAATTCAGATTGTTCATATTGGTGTGTGTCTTCTAGTCCTCCTTTTAGCAAAACGATGGCGTTTATTTTTGGGTTATCTTTTGACCCTTTTTCAAAAGTAATTACCAATTCTCCACGTGATACTGCATTTTCTACAACATTTCCTTTGATTTTTAATTTTCCACCTTCATAGTTCATTTCTATAAATTCGTCATAGGCTGCAGCTTTACCTACTTTGGAAAAAATGTCTAGTTGTTTGACTATATAAGTGTCGCCGATTTTAACATTAAATATTTTTGCAGATGGAGATGAGAAATAGACTTCAGAGAATTTCAATATAAGAACATAATTTCCTTCTTCCTTTATTGGAATTGTGTAGGTGAAGTCTTGTTCATCGTATCGCTCTGTTTGGTAAATTTCTAAATCTCGTGTTAGACGAATCTGGAATTGTTTTCCATAGTCACTTGCAATTCCTGATGAATAGCCTATGTCTTTGCGATAGGTAACACCATCAGAAGTGACTATAGAGTCGCCTCCACAATTGACAGCATACTTCACGAGTTTTGGATCTAATGATAAAGCAAGTGAAAATAAAAGAGATAGAAATATAACCATTTTATATATTATGAAATAAGAATTCTAAATAAAAGTTAGATAGTGGTTTGATGAAGTAATTTATTATATTTATATTATATTAGTAGAAAAGAAAGGTAAAATATAAAAGATTTGATAAATTAAATAAAATTAATTAATTTTTAAACTAATTTGCTACAAGGGACTAAATTTGTCAATTTATCTATTGAAATCTCTTAAAAATCTACTATTAATCATTCCAAATTTTAAAAACAATTATAGAATGGAAGACAAACCTGCAAACAAAGCTATATACTTCTTAGAAAAAATGGTCTTGTCCAAGCATATGAGTGTAATTATTAAATAGATCTTATCACAAGTTTATGTGAGCATGGCTTGCCAACTGGAGACCTATATGAATTTTCAGCCTTTATGATGCTTAAATTTGAAAAGAAATGAAAATCAAAACAGCGTCAATTATCGTTAAAAGCTAAAAAGAATCAACACCTGAGAAAAAATCAAAGGTGAAGAGCCAAAAGAAGAAGAAAAAAAGAAACCTTCAGATCCTACCAAAAGAAAAGGATTTGAAGATGAAAAGAAGCTAAAACAGCCTCAAGAAAGTGAGAAAAAGTCTAAAAATAGATCACCTGAAGATTATAAAAATAGATCCCCTGAAAGGCATAATGAAGACAATAAAAAACAGAAAAATCCTATTGAGAAAAAATGAAAAATTAAAGAAGAAATTAAACGCGTTCAGCCTGAAGAATCAAAAAAAAGTACTGTAAGAAAAGCAGACGAAAGCTCTAGATCTCCTGAACCACAGAGAAAAATGCCTCAAGAGTCAGTTAGAAGTAAAAAATAATTATAAGTGCTGCTTACCTACTCGTTTAATTTGGGTTTCTCTTGATATAGATTTCGGAATTTTTAATGCCTCAGATGTAGGAACCATTAAAAAAGGGTCAGGGCTTGCAAATAATACACGGTCATCATATGAACCTTGGCCTACATACTCATCTTTAGCAGGGGACGGTCATGCAGATTTAGCATCTCTGCTGATATCAATTTTTGTTTTATTTTCAAGACAAGTCAATGATAAATCTTTTTTTGGCTTTATTGTTACCATATTGTCCAGTTTACTTTGAATTTTGTTATTTTGGGGTTTTTGCTTATTTTTTGTCAAGGTTTCGCAGTAATTAATCAAAGATAGACAAGCTTTATCTAACTGGCTATTCTTGATTAAAGATTTTATGCATCTTAGAGAGTCAGCATTTTTGGAAGATTTTATAAGCTCGTCTACTTTATATATTAATTCTTTCAAACTTCTATCGTGAATTAATGAAAAATCAGGGTTGGCAATATAATCGGATTCAATTTTTAAGTATCCAGAATAATCATTGTAACCATAATTTTTCTTTTCATCATAAACAGTATTTTTGAAATTGGCAAACTCGATTTCAATTTCTTTTCTTTTTTTAACTTCTTCATAAAGAGATCGCTTATATTTATTCGCCATCTCTTGATATTTATTAGAAAGTTCTGTATTTTGTACTTTATATTTCAAAAGTTCTTCTTTCAGGTAATTTACATTTTCACTAGCTAGGATCATGTCTTTATGAATCATCCCTAAAAATTTCTACTAAATAATAACTACATTATCAGCTTGACTCATGCTATAAATTTCATCACGAATTATTTTTGTTTTTTTCTGTAATTCGTTAAAACAGTTCATTTCATAAATATTGAATTCAGTTTTTGTACTTGAATGAGACATTTTAATTCTTTCTATTTTAATTTTTAATTATTAAATCCAGCTTATGTCTTTTTCTACTCAAAACCCTGATATGTATGTGATTGAACAAATTCTAGCTGATAAAGATTCTTGACACAATATCCAGCCAATTATTATAAGCGAATTCAAAGCTATGGCAGATTTTCTTAACTTACAATCCAAAGCTATTCATGACCTAGAGCTTCAGTTAGCAAACAGAGTTACCAGGCATGAACTTTCAGCTGAATTAGCTGAAAAAACAAGCATTTCAGAGCTATCTTCTAAGTTTTCCCATGTACAAAGCATTTTTGAAGGAAGAATCACGTTAATTGATGAAAAAGTCAGCCTGAGTGAAGTACAAAAACTGCTAATGAATAAAGCAAGCTATGAAGATGTCAAGTCAATGATTGAAGGAAAAGCTAATAGCAGAGAATTAAAGACAGAAATTGATAGAGTTTATGAACAAGTGAACTTAGTTTATAAAGAAATCCAAACTGCGTTATTGGAAATACCACAAATGCAAGATTTGCAGAATTTATCTGATGAGGTGAAAACAAAACTTGAAAAAAATGAGGTGGAAAAAATTGTTACAGAAGATATTCAGATGATGCTTAATGATGTAGTCCATATCCAAGATTTTCAAAAATTAGCTGGGGATATTAAAGAAGAAATTAAGCAAGTAGAAGATATAATAAATGATGAAACCAAAAGAATTGAAGAAACCATTAATAAAAACACTGAAGAAATCTTAAATAAAGCACTCAAGAAAAAAGCTGAAAAATCAGATTTGCAAAAAAAAGCTGACTCAGCCGATATAAAAACCCTACTAACTGCAATAGAGAGTAAAGCAGACTCCGCATGATTTGAACAATTAAATGAAAAAATATCAAAAATCGAAAAAAATGAACTAAGTTTCAAAAAGCGTATCGAAAACCAATGTAAAGACATGTTTGCAGAATTCACCAAAGCATCTTCATCAAGTTTAGATTTCCAATTTTCAAAACATATAGAAGACGTAGACAGATATATTGCAGAACTAACCTCAGAAATCCAAAAAATCAGGATAAGCACTCTTCCAAACGCTCCATCTTTAGAGCTCGTTAAATCAGAGCTTAGTACCAAAGCTGACTCAAAAAAAGTAGAATTAACTTTGCAAGACTTAAGAAATGAAACAATAGAGATGATAAATTCATTTCGAAAGGAAAATAATCTAGATCGAGCACATATAAAAGATTTTATAATAGAAAAAACACAAGAAGATGAAAAAAATGAAAAAATCTACCAAGAAGAGCTAGCATTTTTAAGAGGGGAAATACAAAATGTAAAAAAAATCCATGAAAAAAACTGGGAATCTTTCAGAAATTGGGAAAGAAATAAAAGTGATATAAATGCTGATATAAGAGATACAGTAGAAAAATTAATGAAATTTAGGGATATGCTAGAAGGAAAAATAGACCGAAAAGAATTTGATGAATTTAGTCAAAATATTATAAAATATCTTGATCATAAAGCTAACATTAACGAAGTTGAAGAAATTCTGCAAGGAAAGAATAAACAATTAATAGGGATTATACAAGATTTAAAAGAGGATATAAAAATTAAATACGGCTCACTACAAAATGAAACCCTTGAAAAAGCAAGAAATTTAATTAGAAGAAGCTATGAAGAAAAAGATTTTGAACAAATGCTGAGTGAAAGGGTAAGGTATAAAGATTTTGATGTAATATCTAAACAAATTGATGAATTAAGACAAGAAATTAAGAATATTAATGATAGCACTCTTATTGATCAATTAAAAGACCAAATTAAGCAATTAGGTGACCAAATTTCGCAAAAAGCTCCTATAGAGATATGCAAACTTATCGACACTAAGCCAAGTATAGATAATATTAATGAAACTTTATTGTCGATTCATAATGAAATTGATACAAAATTACCTTCTGAAGATTTTTCTAACTTTATAGAAGATCAAAATATCATAATAAATACCCTTTGCTCAGAAATTTGTCTTGGAAGATGGCTTTGAAAGTCTGGAAAACTCAAAAAAACCCATTTTATTCCTTGGGAGGTCCAAAGCATAAATACAAATTCTCAGCTGTTTTTGTGGGAAGAAGAAAGAATTTATATTGGAGTTGAGGATTCTGGGGTTTATGAGTTCACAGTTGGTGTATACTCAGAAGAGCAAGCAAATATTCAGCTTATATTGAATGGAGAGCCAATTATTACCTCTACAAGTGGAAAAGGAGTTGTTAAGGAATATAACAAATGTGTAGGATTTTCTTTTGTTGAATTTTTATCATTGCCGAGAAAAAGCAGGCTAAGTTTGTCTTATTCTGGTGATTTTAAAGGGGAAGGATTTATAGGATTAAGAAAGCTATAAGATTACTATTAAGAAATAAATTTAACAATTAGAGGTACATTAATGGCATGGATGAGAGTATAGATCATTGTGCAGAAGTCAATATGTAAAAGCATTACTCTATAATTATAAAAGTTGCCTGAATAGAGCGAATTAACTTTTATCAGTATAATCGTGATTAATTTGTTGATTAAGTCATGTTTAACCTTCAAATTTTGACAAAAAAGAGCCATAATCAATCGCTATGAATGTTTAAAAAATTATTTTTTATTTATTATATTTAAATTTTAGTATCTTAAAAATTTAAAAATTGTTTGAAATAAAATATTGTAATTATGAGGAAATAATTTATTTATGAGTTTTTTAATGATTAAAAATCGTATTTAAGCTATTAATTGATATCGTTTACTCAAAAATTATCTTAATTCATTCAAAAAGTAAAATTCGATCACCTTTTGTTTTATGCTAAAAAAGGTGAACATTTTAATTTTAGAAATGCAAGGAAATTTAAAGTATATCTCATTATTTTTAACATTTTAGGAGGCTTAATCACTGCAATTTTGAGTTTATAACTTCACTATGAATTTTATATCAAATAAGCATCAATTTTTTTAATATTATTTTCCCTAAGATTATATAAGCGCCTAAAAAATTTTCATTTACTATAGATTATCTGTGAAAATTAAATAAAATCAGGAATAAATCATTGATAATTCATTTTTTAGTTAAAATTAAGAAAATTCTATTCAAAAAATTTATTTAATATCATTCTGAGATCTGATAAACAGAATTTAAATCAATGAAATGACTTTATTGTGCTATGCTATCATAATCTAATAAAAATGCAGATAAGATTGTTTTGATAGTTAATTTTTTTTCTCCAAACGATTTCCCTTTAAATAAATTTATGTTCTAGTTAAAAAATTTTCGCTTTAAATGAGTCATTTTTACCAATCTCCATATTGCAGTAACAAAATACCACAATATTAATGATATAGTCGTTTTAATTATAATTCATATTATGGACAATTCAAAATGATACCTGGAATCAACTACTCTCTACTGCTGTTATTATCCTGACTGTGGCAATACATACTTAAAGAAGTTCAATCTGAAGCATCATATAGAGACTAAGCATTTAAAAGTAAAAAAATTTGAATGTGAAGTTTGTAAAAAAATCTTAACAACTAAGCAGAATCTGAGAGAGCATATGAAGATTCATGATGGTATTAGACCTTTCTCATGCAATTACTGTGGGAAATATAGGCAAACATCTCAGATCATAATACATCAAAGAGTTCACATTAAAGATGGAATAAATAATATAGCCGTTGAAACAATCGATACTCTACAGCAACAAGCAACTTGTTTCATATTTAAAAAAATTGAAAAAATAAATTGGGAAGTATTAAATATAAATCAGCCTAAATTGCCAATTCTTCGAAACAATTCCGAACAAGATATAAAGTTGCCTTCTTTTGAGAATGTTCTAAAGAAATCAAAAAGAAGCAATAATAGCTAATTATAAAGTTTTTATTAATTGTAATGTTGGCGTTTAAAGCTCTTCTTTGAATAATTTTATAATTCAATTGTAAAAAACAAGTTATTATGCTATGATTTTCATTATTTTTTAATTTTATTACCAAAGATTCTAAAGGGGAAATACTAATTGATTAAATCTTGCACTTGAGTATGAAATGAAATACTTTATCAATATGTCTTGGCTTTGATGAATTCTTCTCGATAATAATTTGCTTGTAAAAAAGTAAAAACTCCAAATCTATTTAAATTTAAAAAGAGGAGGAGCATTTTTTTGTCTTCATAAAATTTTATGAAATTAAATTATATTATATTTTTTAGGCTTGAAAATGTAAACATTCTTAGCCACTAGACTTTATTTTTAATAAAATTTCAATAAATTTTATCTAAAGCAGATAGCAAAATTTCCAAAAAAAACCCTTTATAAAAATTGAAACGCAGATTAAAATTATGTTTTTCAATGTTAAATTTGGAGCTTTAAATATAGAGCTTTTTGATAATTTTCATATAAAATCATAAATGATCACTCTTAAAATTAGATTTTGGTAAAAATATAGTATCTATAAAAAGAAAAATATAGATTATGATTCTTTTCTACATAGCTGCTTAATGGATATTCTTTGTGGTTGGCGCATAGCATTTATATCAATTATTAACGCTTATAAATGGATTTAATATTTTTTGTAGTAAATCTTATATTTTTCATTATTATCTTCAAATTTTAGCAGCATTAAATTGCAAAAATTAGTTGAGTTTCAATTAAATAAGAAATATTACATTATAAAGAAATAAAATTTTTTTAAGAGGTTTAAAGAATCAAAAAAGTGTATTAAATACATTAATTATACCCTTTTCACCAAAATAGTCATAATTCGTTCAAAAAAGTAAAATTTAACCTTTTTAAATTTTAGGAGAAAAAGCTGAAAATTTTTATTTTTAGAAATGTGAGGAAGTTCAATTGTATTTCATCGTTTAAATATTTTAAACAGCCTTAGAGACTACAATTTTGACTATTATAATCGCCCTATGAAATTTCCTACAAATAAACAGTAATATTTAATAGATAAAAATATTCTTTTTTAATTTGCAAAATTTAATGAAAATTGAACTTTTGCCAATAATTTAAGGAATAAGTCGATTTGAAATATATTTTTAGTTAAAATACAATCCACATTGAGAAAATAATCTCTAAATTTTTTGTTTTTTATAAAAAAAAAGTAGATTGTATTTTAGTGAGTTTCATTTTTAATAATTAAATTTTCATTTCTAAATGAGAAATCTTCAACACAAATTCAAATTAATTTTCTCGTAAATTTAGTAAAACGTATCAATCTCCATATTGCAGTAATAAAATACCACAATATTAATGATATATTCGTTTTTATTATAATCATACTATGGAAATATCAAAAGAATGCTTAGAGTCAATCACTCTCTATTGCTGTTATTATCCAAACTGTGACAACTCATACTCAACGAAATTTAATCTAAAACACCATATAGAAACCAAACATTTAAAAGTAAAGAAATTTGAATGCGAAACCTGCAAAAAAATCTTATCAACGAAGCAGAACCTGAGAGAACATATGAAGATTCATGATGGAATTAAACCATTCGCATGTAATTACTGTGGGAAGTCATATAGACAAGTATCTCAGGTTATAGTCCATCAACGGATTCACATTAAAGATGGATTGAATAATCTATCCGTTACTGCAGTAGACACCGCTCCTCTCCAACCAGCTCGCCTCATAAGAGATGATTTTCAAATAATAAATTTTCAAGAATTAAATGTAAATCAACCTCAACTACCCGCCCTCCGAAACAATTTTGAACAGGATTTAAGCTTACCTTCTTTTGAGAGTATTCTCAAGAAGTCTAAAAAATGATATAAAGGTTAATTCTAAAGCTTATTTAAAGGATAAAATTATTATTTAAATTTTTATGTTGGTAAATTTTATAATTGATTGTTTTAAAACTTAATTCCCAGATATTCTACTGTTGAAAGATTAATATAATTACCAGAGCTACAATTTTGCTTAAGAATTATCGATTTCATTTTATAGGAAGTCATAATGTAGACTTCTAGCTTTGACCTATTTTTTTTAGTCTGTCTAAGTCTTCATCAAATTTCAATAATAGTTCTGGTCCAGGGCATGATAGGAGTAGCTTTATCTATATTTTTCGGCATGATAAATTCTCTTTAATTATAATTTTCTTTTTTTGATTGGATTTGCATACTTAAGTTTTTAGCCTCCACTACGATTCCCAGTTTTCCAGAACTCTTTATTTTTTTTCTTGATAGATTTGAGCACAACTGCAAAGAATATTTCTAATTGCTAAAAAAACTTTCCTAGGGAGCACATTTTATTAAAAAAGGCTCAAATTACTTACTTATAATTTGTTTTAATTCATTTTTTATATATTTTTTGCATTATAATAATGATTTCAAATCAAAAAACCTCAATTCAAATATTCATAAATTTTCACTAAGTAAACCTATTTATTATTGATGAGAAATAATTTTTATAAAATTTTTAAAAAAATTAAAAAATTTTAAATTATACTTGAAAAGTAGAAATATATAATTTTTCTTTAAAAAATAATCTTAAATCTCTTCAAAAAGTAAAAACTCAATGCAATTTAATTTATGAGTAAAAAGGGAATAATTGTGCCTTCATTAAATCCAATGAAAATAAAATGTTATACTTCATCAAGCTAAATTTTTAAATAGTCTTAGCCATTAGATTATCAATTTTTGTATAATTCCAAATAAATTTTGACTAAAAGTGACAGCAACCAAAAAAATTAGAATTTACCTTAATTGCAAATTGAAACGCATATTCTAATTATTTTGTAAATGCTGAGTTTAAAGCTTACAATACAGATCAAATTGATAATTTACTTTTTAAATCACTAATAAACAGTTTAAAATAATTTTTTAGGTAAGATATAATTATCTTAAGAAGAAAAAATATATTAGGATTCTTCTCTATATAGCTGCTAATATAAATATTCTTTGGGGTTAATAACAGTATTTCGAAGATTAATAATTCTTATATATTGATTTTATATTCTGTAGCAAATCTTATAAAATTTAATCGTCATATTTTGAGTTTCATTTTTAGTAATTAATTTTTCCTTCCAAATGATAAATCTGCTCAAGTATTCTTAGCAATTATATAAATTCTCTTCCCTCCATTAAGAAAATTGCTTTAATCTATATATCACTAATAAACAACCATATTTTCGTTATATATTCATTTTATTATAATAAATACATACCATGAAAGATACAATAATGAGCCATATAGAGCCAACTCCTCTCCATTGTTGTGATATCCAAATTTTATTAATATTTTTCCAATAAGGCTTAATCTCAGGCATCACATAGAAATCACACATTTAAAGCCAAAAATTTTCAATGCATTGTTTGCCAAAAATATTATCTAGCAAGCAAAATTAAAAAAACATGTGAGGATACATGAAGAAGTCATCCTATTCTGTGAAAAATCTTATAGGCAAGGAACTCAGCTAGCACCAAATAAAAGCACTCACACTAAAGATGGTTTTAATTTAGCCGTTGAGGCAATTATTACCGTGCTATTACAAACAGTTGGGCTCATATCAAAAAATCTGAAAAAATAAACTGGAAAGAAATCGAATCAAATGAGCCTCATTTATCAGCTCTCAATAGCTTGTCTTCTTTTGACAGTATGCTTGAATAGTGTATAAAGGTGTGTAATATCTAACTCTGAAATTCCAATTTTTATGCTATCTCAATCAATTTTTCTTGAAATCACAAAAAACTTCAAAAATGCAATTCTTAAATTTTAAAATATTAAGTTCTTTTTTAATTAACAAAATAGAAGCTTATACATAGATGAAATAGGTGATTTTTTGAAAAATAATAAATGAACTCTTCCAAATTTAACTTTTAGTTAAAATAAAATAATTTTTTTCTTAAAAAATATATTATGAAATTCCTCTCTATAAACCAGTAAAAATATTACACTTTAAGCTCATAAATATCATTTTAGACCAATTCTTCTCTCATATATATTTTCATTATTTCCAAATCCATAATCTTAGAAAATCAAAATTTACATTTTTATAAATAAAATTTTTAATAATTAATTTTTTTCCCTAAAATGGAATTAACCTCACCACTAATTCACGCGAAATTAAAATATTCTCTTTATAGCATTAAAACAACTCACTAATTCCATTTTTCAGTAATAAACAACAATATTTTCGTTTAATGTTCGTTTTGTTATAATAAAAACCTCATTCCTATGGAAGATTCATCAAATTTGTGTTTGACCTTTGCTACTCTTTACTGTTGTTACTATCAAGGCTGTAATAATACATATACAACAAAGTTTAATCTCAAGCATCATATAGAAACTACGCATTTAAAAACAAAGAGATTCATATGCGAGATTTGCCAAAAAAGAGTTTCAAGCAAGCAAAATTATAAAAACCATATGAGCATACATGAAGGAGCCAAACCATTTGCATGCAATTTATGTGGAAAATGCTATGCACAAGAAACTCAATTAGCTTTACACAAAAGAGTTCACGCTGGTTACGGAGAAAAACAAACTTTTGAGATAGTAGATTCCGCTGCATTAAAAACTGCTCGGTTCATTATGAAACAATTTGAAAAGATACCTTGGGAAGAATTAGAATCAATTCAGCCTCAATTACCAACTGTTCAAAGCAGCTTTAAACAATTGGAAAGCTTGCCTCCATTTTGCACCTTACTTAAAAGAAGTAAAAAGGAATACAAAAACTAATAATAAAGTTATAAAGCAATATAAAAAATTTTTTAACTAAGTTTTATTGTTTTCTAGGGGAAATAGACTAAATTTATTAATCCTGGAAATTCTGGAATGGAAAATTTAGAAAATTCTAATTTTTTTAAATCATAATGGCTTGATTGAAAATTTCTACCCTCTTAGTAAGCTGAGTGGCGAATTTATAAACTTTGGCTCCTAACAAACTTTCTTTTACTTTTTGGCTTAATACATATGCACAAATTGGAAATAGAAGTTTCCATTCTTTTGGTAGTCCATATTAGATTATAAAAATCGATTGTAAAGACTATTCAATCTCAATAATTTATCTATTTCTTTTCGTTTTATTTTAATACATCTGAAACGTTTTGAAAAGAAAAACAACTCAATAAAACCTTAAATTAAAATATAAAGAATATAAATTTTGCATACCTAGCAAAATAAAAAATATAGATTCATAGATTTCAATAAGAAAGTCCGTCTGATATTCTAAGTGATATATTTTGCTTCAAAACATCATAATTAGCTCAAATGTAAAAATGCAATGCATTCCATTTTAGATTTAGGGAATATTTATATTTCATTAAATTTAATGGAATAGCATGCTATATTTCATTAAGCTTAAAAATTTAAATAGTGTTAATCTATGAAATTTTAATTTTTATGTTTTCTCAATCAATTTGGCTTTAAATCGGTAAAAAACAATTTTCCTTAATTTCAAAATGAAACGCAGATTGAAATTATTTTTAAATATCAAACAAAAAGCTTTATACAGACAAAATCGATAGTTTGCATATAAAATCATAAATAATCTATTCCAAATTTAATTTTTAGTTGAAATAAAATAATATTTTAGGAAAAAAAAATATCGTGATTTCCTCTATAAACCTGTTATAAGTTACTATTTAAGCTGACTAATTATTATCTCGTATATATATATATATTTCTCTTTATTTCCTAGGCCATAATTTTTTAAAATTTTTGTATGTAAAATTCAATAATTAAATTTACTTACAAATGGATTAAATGATCAAATAATTCAAGCGATATTAAAATATATTCTCATTATAGCATTAAAAAAATTGTATAAATCCGTTTTTTAGTAATAAACAACAATAATTTCGTTATATATTGTCTTACTGTAATAAAAAGTCATTACATGGAAGATATACCAAATCTCACTACTCTCTACTGCTGTTACTATCAAGACTGTAGCATACATATACAACAAAGTTTAATCTCAAGCATCATATACAAACTTTATATTTAAAAAACAAGAGGTCCATATATGAAATTTCAAGCAGGAAAAGCTTTAAGAATCATATTAGCATGCATGATGGAGCCAAACCATTTGCATACATCTATTTTGGAAAATGTTATACGCAAGCAACTCAGTTAACTCTTCGTAAAGAGTTCATATTAACTATGGAGAAAAACTAACCTTTGAAGTAATAGATACTACTGCATTAAAAACTGCTCGATTCATTATGAAACAATTTTAAAAAATAACTTGGGAAGAGATAGAATCAATTCAGCCTCAATTACCAACTCTTCAATTTAGCTATAAACAATTGATAAGCTTGCCTTCGTTTTGCAACTTAATCAAAAGAAGTAAATGAAATCCAATATCTAATAATAAAGTTATAAAGCAATATTAAAATGTATTTGCTTTATCGAGTTTTATTCTTTCTTGGGCATTTATCAACCCTGGAAATCCTGGAGTAGAAAATTTATAAAATTATGATTTTTATTTATCAATAGGTTTGATTGAAAATTTCTTGGCTTTTACTTAGTAGGCTGGAGTATACAACTCAATAGAATTTATATTCGAATATTCCTTAATTTTAATTAGTAAACATTTTTGTTTAAAGTAAATATTTTTAGCAAAATTTTTTAGAAATTAAAAATATAAATTATCACAAATTTCAGTTAAAGCGTCTGTCTGATATATTTAATGATAAATTTTTGCTTCAAAAAATCATATTTAACTAAAAAAGGTAAAAAATAATGAATTCCATTTTTAAAATAAGGGGAAAATGTTAATTTCATTAAATTTAATGAAATTTAATGTTATATTTTATTAGGCTTTAAATTTAAATAGTATGAGCCTATGAAATTTTGGTTTTTATATTATATCAATGAATTTTTCTTGAAACCATCAAAAAAACTTCAAAAATACAATTTTCTTTATTTTAAAATGAAACGCTGATTTAAATAATTTTTCTAAATAACAAAATAAAAGTTTCATACATAGATCAAATTGATAGCTTGCTTATATGTTCATAGACAAACATTTTAAATATTAATTTTTAATTGAAATACAATAAAATTTAGTAAAAAAATGCCTCGACATTCTTCTCTATAAACCTACATTTATAGTAACTCTTTAGGCTTACTAAATAAACTTTAGGCCAAGTTTTATCTCTTATATATTTATCTATATTTCCTACGCCATAATCTCATAAAATCTAATTTCCATCTTGGAGTTTCATTTTTAATAATTAATTATTTTTTCTTCCAAATGGAAATAACTGCTTGAGTAATTCACGTGATTTTAAAATAAATTCTCTTTATAGCATTAAGAAAATCGTTGTATTCCATATTTCAGTAGCTAACAAGCATATTTTCGTTATATATTCGTTTTACTATAATTAAAAAATCATACCATGGAAGATAAATCAAAATTTTGTTCAGTGTCTACTCTCTACTGCTGCTACTATCAAGGCTGTAACAACACTTATACAACAAAATTTAATCTTAAGCATCACATAGAAACTATACATCTAAAAACGAAGAGATTCGTATGTGAGATTTGCCAAAAAATTTTATCAAGCAAGCAAAACTACCAGAATCATATGAGCATACACGATGGAGACAAACCATTTGCATGCAACTACTGTGGAAAATGTTATACTCAAGCAACTCAGTTAACTCTACATAAAAGGGTTCATACTAAAGATGGAGAAAATCTAACCGTTGAGATAATAGATACTGCTTCAATAAAAACAGCTCGTTCTATCATGAAACAATTTGAAAAGTTAGCTTGGGAAGAAATAGAATCAATTCAGCCTCAATTACCAGCTCTTCAAAGCAGCTCTAAAGAATTGGCAAGCTTGCCTTCGTTTCACAGCTTACTCAAGAGGTGTAAAAAGGATAATAATATCTAATTATAAAACTTAATCAAAAAATTATAGTGTTTTATAATTTTGATTGTTTCCTAGATAAATAAGCTAAATTTATTAATCCTGATGATTTTGGAGAAAAATGTTTATTAGAATTAAGAAAATTATGATTTTTTTATTTGCAAAATACTTCAATATTAGGTTTTTAAATCTTTTTAGTCTTACCAATTTCTATCTATGATGAGTTTGTTTCAAAAGAACCGTAAATCTATCTATAGCTATCTTTCTTTTGGAAGCTCTGATTTAAGCCCTAAGCCTACATATTTTATTAATATCGTACACTTCCAAGTCTAATTACACGATTCTTAATTTCTGATTATTATTCTTAATTATACTTTGAGTTTATTTTAAGTAAAACTTTTGTTTAAAAGAAAACAATTTTTTTAAAAAAATTTATAAATTGTAAGATACCTTGAAATTATGCAAAGAGTGTCTAATTATAATAGTTATTATAATTTTGTATCAAAACTCTCAAAAAAGTAAAAATCTCTACATTTTTAATTTTATGTAAAAAGGATTGCAAATTTGTGTAATTGATTTAGCTCATTAAATGTGATATTTCGTTAGACTTAAATTTTAAACATGCTAAGACATTAAAATTTCAATAATAGTCTTCCTGATATGAATTTTACCTAAAATAGAGAAAAAAAGCTCAAAAATGAGTTTCCTTGAATAGCAAATTGTAACGCAGAAAAATATTTTTTTTTTAAAATCTGAAATGAAAGCTTTTAAGATATAATAAATAAACAATTTACTTGGAAACCATAAATAAGCTCTTTTGGAGCTATATTTATAGAAACAGCATTTTTAGAAATTATTTTGAGATGCTTTTCATTATGCCTGGATTTAATTGCTCTAAAGCCAAACAACACTGGCAGGGGTGAGACAGGGTGGAGAATTATTTATGCGAAGAAACTGAGTTGGAAAATGTCTTTTAACCAAAAAGGGAAATCCACTACCAAGAAGCCAGGGTTTTTGGCCTGGATGCAGAAACACCAGAGGTGCAAGCAGTCCAATTCGCTGTGCTAATACCACCTGTGGAAGACGAAACACTATACATCCAGCATAATTTTTCTAATCAGAGCAACAAAATAAAATTTCACTAATTAGTAGATATTTATTTAATATTTTCAATAGCACATTTTCATAAAATCTAATTAAAATTTTTGTTAGATTCATATGAGCTATCTGCTCAAGCAGTCTGTATGATATTTAAATAAAAACTCTAATAAAATTAAACAAAATTATATCTCATTAATAATTGGCATATTATCTTTATATTCATATTATTATAAGAAACTATACCACGTAAAATATATCAAAAAGATTCTTGTGCCTTATATTCTCTATAGCTGGTATTATATGGCAGCAATACATATACAATAAAGTCCAATCAGAAGTATCTGATAGTTAAGAAAATATATAAAATTTTGCATGATAATTTCGAATTTAAATTGCTATTTTAAAATCATTAATATAATTACACCATTAATACAAGGGAGGGCTATGATAAGAGTAGCTCAGCAGCTTAGGTAGGACTGATTTTATGCTTCTTATATAGATACAATGTATGCTCTCTTTGAAAAGCATTCCGCCTCATAATGAAACAATTTTAAAAATATTGATAAAAATTAGAATCATATCAGCCCAATTGCCTCATCTTCTTGGCATCTGCAACCAAAAAATGAAATTTCCTTCTTTTGATAGAATGCCCAGGCAGCATAAAAAGGAACATAATTTTAATTCTAATGCTTTAGCTTATTATACTAGCCCTTTTAAAGTTATATAGCTTATGAGAATTTGATTGATCTTTAAAAGCTAATATTAAAGATGAATTAATCATTAATTTTAGCCAAGGAAGGATTTTATTTTAGCTACCTTAAATGATTTAATTCTATTCCAGCGATTAGAAGTTCATTTGAGCTGGAGCTGCTGCATTTCTGTTTCTATGCAATCTCTTCAGTGAGCTTCGAATTATTATTTAATAATATATCTGGATAAGAGCATAAAAATAGTTGTCCTCCAAAATAGGAAAAATCCTTTTTAGGAGAAAAAGGCACATATTTTTCTTCTCGTTAAATTTATGAAATTTAATGTCATATTTTGTTAGGCTTAAAATTTAAACACCATCAGTCATAAAAACTTCAATACGAGATTTATTGAAGTGAATTTAAACTAAATTAGACTGAAAACACTCTAAAATATAGTTTCCTTCAATTACAAATTGTAACGCAGAAAAAACTTGCTTCTTCAAATCTTTAAATCAAAGCTTTTTGAACGCTAAATAAATTGATAATTAACTTAAAGGTCATAAATTAGCTCTTTGAACGTTAATTTTCTGCTGAAATGCAATAAATTTTAGAAAAAAATATTTTGAGACACTTTTCTATAAATCTACATTTATTGGGCTATTAAATTACATTTGACTAACTATTGCAACTTCTATATTTATTTAGTCTTTTCTGTAGCGCAATCTTATAAAATCTAATTATCATTTTTTTGAGTTTCATTTTTATAAATTTTTTTTCCTTCCAAATGAAATATCCACTCAAGCAATTCATGTGATATTTAAATAAATTCACTTTGCGCCATTAAGAAAATCACTTTAATCCATATTTCGCTAATAAACAGCCATATTATCGTTATATATTCGTTTTATTATAATAAATTCATACTATGGAGCTCATATCAAGAAGACTAATAGTGTCAAATACTCTTTACTGCTGCTACTACTTAGACTGTAACAATACATATATAACAAAGTACAATCTAAAGCATCACATAGAGACCATACACTTAAAGGCTAAGAAATTCGAATGTGATACTTGCAAAAAAAATTTATCTAGTAAACAAAACCTGATAGAACATATGAAGATACATAATGGAGCCAAACCGCATGCTTGCAACTACTGTGGAAAAACTTATAGAAAAGCAAATCAGCTAACGCTCCATAAAAGAGTTCATGCTAAAGATGGAGATAATGAAGTCGTTGAAGAAGTAGAGACTGCTCCACTAAAAATAGCTCGCGTCATAATGAAAGAATTTGAAAATATAAGCTGGGAAGAGTTAGAATCAATTCAACCTCAGTTGCCAGTTCTTCAAAACAAATGCGATCGAGAGATGAGTTTGCCTTCCTTTGATAGTGTACTCAAGAAGTGTAAAAAGGATTATTATATCTAATTCCAAAGCTTTACTCAAAATATTATAAATTATCTTATAAAGTTTATACTATTATTTATAATCTTGAGAATGCAAATATTAAATTAATCAAATTATTATTTTTCATAGCGGTAAAATATGCTGCTAAATAGAATCACAAATGCAAAGAATTTTTAATAGTTTAGTTTTTACCAAATCTAAATAAAATAAGCCTAGCGGATATTATCTTAGAGATTTAAATTAAAAGAAAGGTTTATAAGATCAAGAAAGCGGTAATTTCATCTTTTACTTATTGATTTTATTTAAAAAGGCATATACTTTTGTTTTTAATAAATTAAATAAAATTGAATATTATATTTCATTAGGTTTAAATTTTTAGAAAAACATCAGCCACTAGAAATTCAAATTTATATTTTGCAAGTGATCTCACTTCAAATCAAAGAGAAACCCTTCATTAATTAAAATCTTCAATTGTTAAATTGAAACGCAAATTTAAAAGTTTAATAAAAATTCAAAAAGAAAAGTTTCAAATGCAGTATAATTTGAGAATTTAATTGCAATACCATAATGAGCACTTTTAAAACTATTTAAAAGTAAAATGACAAAAATTTAAAAAATTTGAGAAAAATTATTTTTAGTTGCATTTTATAGTTCTAATCCTTGGAATGTCAAATTTCTAAATTCATTCTTATTTTTATATCAAATTTAAAGCTTTTCGCAGCACAATCTTATTGTATCTTAAACTGGCATTTTGTGAGTTTCATTTTTATAATATTTTGTTTTGAAATTGAGATATCTTCTATACAAGTAAAAAGTGAAATTTAAATAAATTCTCTTTTCGCCATTAAGAAATAAGCGCAATTTCATATTGTTATAATTAAAGACCATAATATCTCTATATATTCGTTTTATTATAATTCAAACGATGGAAAACATATCAAGAGAGTGTTTGGAGTCAACTGTTCTCTACTGTTGTTATTATCTAAACTGTAACAATACATATACGACGAAGTTCAATCTAAGGCATCATATAGAGTCTATACATTTAAAAATCAAAAAGTTCGAATGTGAAGTGTGCAAAAAAAATCTATCAAGCAGGCAGAATCTCAGAGAACATATGAACGTTCATAATGAAGTTAAACCATTCGTATGCAATCATTGTGGAAAAGCATATAGGCAAACAAGCCAGCTAACGCTCCATAAAAGAGTTCACATTAAAGATGGAAATAATAATATGACCATTGATACAGCCGAGAATGCTCATATGCAAACATCTCAGCCAGCAATAAAAGATATTGAAAAGATAAGCTGGGGAAAATTACCAAAAAATCAGCCACAATTGCCAGTTCTTCAAAACTGCTTCGATCAAGAGATAAGTTTGCCTTCTTTTAATAGCATCCTCAAGAAGTGTAAAAAAGGATTTTATATCTAATTTAAAGCTTCACTCAAAATAGTTAAGCTGACATTTTTAATATGGTGGCTTCTGTAAGTTTTAAGAGAAGATGCAATAGTTTTGAGGATACATGAGAGTTGATTTCTATTTATAGTCGATTTTTGAATTTTTTTGTTAAAAAATCATTTATTATAGGGTATTTGGAATAAAGTTGATAAAGATGGGTTTCAAAATTTGAAATTTTTAAAAAGGAAAGCTGAATGTTTAATTTATGGAATGATGTTGAAAAAAGAATAAGTAGATGCTAGTGAAAGATAATAAAAACAAAATGCAATTTTAGCAAAAAGGCCTTAAAATATTAAATTTAGATTAAAGAAGATCTTAATAATTAATTTCAATAATAATTATATTCTTCATTTTATAATTTAATATTTAAATATTAATTTTCTCAATATTGACTAATTTTGGGAAAAATTAGCTTCAAAAATAGCACTATGAACCGAGTTTTAATTAATAGCCAATATTAATTTCATTATAAGCTATTAGCATGCTTATAAATAATATGCTATAAGCTATTTATATTTAATTGACTAATCTCAGAAATATCTATATATATTTTCCATTTTCAATATCAAGACTTATCAGTCTTGATTTCTATAAAAAAAAAGCATCAATCCTTACATTTACAATATTGATTTATTTAATTTTACACATATTAACTAATTTCTCATATAAATGAGCCTAAAATCCAATTAACAAAATAAATAATAAAAATATGCAAGATCTGGGTATGATGTTTTTGGTTTGGCTTTCCATTCCACTATCACTCATCATAAACATCCTTCTTCTCTTTCCTTTCCCTAAGTTTCTCAAAGCTTACATACAAAGACTCAATCCTTCATTTTTCACAGGATTTTTCATTGCATCACTCGTGGTATTTACTATTTACGCAGCATTTTTCTATCTAGAAGAAGAACATATAGTCGGTGAAACTGTTGCAATCAGACTTGAAGCAAAAGCTAGAGAATGAAGAAAAGGTCGGAATTTTTATTCCTCATTTTTCAATTTTGTGAATTGGGCTGTGGTGTATGGCACATTGCGTCTTCATAAAAAGATTGAAGCCATAAGTGCCAAAAACAATTAAAATTTCTAAATAATCCACATAATCACTAATTAGCTTTCTCCCATATTCATGGGGAAACAAATATGAAGATCCTTTTAGGAGTTCTAGTGCTCTCCTTAGCTTCAGCTATTCAAGTTGTCCCAATTCCAAAATATTATGACGGCTATTACCTTGGTCCAGCACATAGCAATTACACCTTAGAGACATTTATTGACCTATTGTGCCCTAAATCCGCAGCAGCCTTCCCAGCTTTGATTCAGTATTTCACTCAGAACCAGCACTGGCTCGAGCTTATAATCCACCAGTCTCCAATGTCTTACAACCTTTTCTCATTCCCTGTCTCACAGGCTGGAAAGTTTGTTTCAGAAAAGAAATCTGAAAGATACCTTGACTGGGTTTATTATTGGTTCCAGCACCAACAATCCTTTACTAATAACACTGCCAGCTATGATTTTTATACTGCAAATAATAAAATTGCGCAATTTACCTCACAATCGACTGGACTACCATTAAACCAAGTTACAGCAGCTTTGCAGAACCAAGACCTTAATACCAAAGCAAGAGTTTCATGGAAATTCGGAGCTTCAAGGAATATTCCAGGCACTCCAAGCTATTTGTTGAACGGAGTATGGGTCCCTGATGCTTATAACATTACGACTGTCGCTGGATGGACCAGTTTCTTCCAAGCCATAAGCAGTGGGAATTAAGCTAAAACTCTTTTGATAGTTAAATTAAAAATTAAAAGGGAAAAAATTGTATTTTAAAAATGCTGCTGATTTACTAGATATTTCCATAAGAAATTTATTTATTAATTGGAATAATTAGCTTAAAGCTTATTCACTTACTGTCTGAGTGTTGTTTCCAACCCAGACGTGGAAGATATCAGATCTCTTTATGTGCCCATGGCTATCCTCAGCTTCAATATAGTAATCTAGAAGCACATTTTGGTAACCTTGGACGTAAACCCAGTATTCGTCAGCAATAACAATAGGAACTTCTTGGAGATTTCCAAAGCAACTTCCGCTCCAGTTATAAGGGTTTCCAGGTGGGAAATCTCTTTCAGTCATATCTAGTACAGACCAATTGCTGACATAGTTGTTATCGCATCTATAGATGTCGTTGTAGTTCTCAGAAGTTGGGTTAATTCCGTCATTGTCCGTCCTGACGAATAATTGTACTCTCTTTAGCCCACTAACATCATACACAAAGGTGTATACATAAAAATCAGTTGGCTGCTTCACATATTGATATTTAGAAAGCACTCCCATTTGATATCCACCTGGATTATAAGGCATCCTATAAGGTCTCCAAATAGTCGGCGAAGCCGAGTCACTAGGAGTGGTCCCAATTGCCTGTGAAATATAATTATATGCAATATTGCAGCCTACAGTTGTTTTTAAGCACATATCAAGTGTATTTGTCCCATAATAGACAAACCCAGAATTCAGTGATGCCAGCATAAAGTGATACCCAAGTTCTGCTGGTGTTGCTGAGTTATCAGGATTTTGGACTTGGCTTGGTCTTGATTTCCCATATACTAATTCTGCAGTATCCACCCAATTTTGTGTTGCAGTCGCTATTGCATAAGTTCTTTGCTTATCAGACCATCCATTAGGAATATCAAAAGTCCCATTAGCTGAAAACAAAGGCCAATTCCAGTTTACAAAGGTTGGGTCTCCAAAATCACCGTCTGCATTGATCCATGCTCCATCTTCAACATGAACAATATCATTTGCATTAATAGGATAATCATGCAAATACTGACTAATTGTGGTAGGCTCATAACCCACATTAAGACATTGGTTCACTAAGCTAGGGACACATTCTTGATAATAACTGTAGCCACCTCCAAATGCATTATCTCCATCATGAGCTAGGACTATAAAAATTGGCTTATCACCAGTCCCTGCAATCTTGCTCATATCATTGGTGGAATAACAAGCATAGCCATCTTGCCAGGACATAGCCTGGTCACTGGGGACTACAATAATTTTATATTCCTGCTCTGTATCTGGGTCGACAAACTTAGCATAATGTGGGACATATGAATAAGGGTAACAATTGGTAGGAGAGCAGCCTCTAGACACGCTCATAGTGAACCATTTATCTTGGGCTGGATTTACCTGGTCTGCCTGGTTTGGCGGAGTGTTATTATCCCCTCTTATAGAATAAGGGTAATTTTTAACAGCTCTAGAAATATGTAAATTAGACACAACAACATATTTATAGCCAGCTTTGACAAGACTTGGGATCAATGTCTCAGAAAACGCCATTTCTGATGGGAAAAAGCCTTCACTTTTAGTGCCCCACCAATTCTGGTTAATTACTTGTTGGATTGCTACTTCCATTTCAAAGCCGTTTCTATCAGTAAGCGGTGCTAAAGTATGATGGTAAGGGAAACCAATGATGTCAAGCCTTGGGAAGCCTGACAGAGTGGTTTGCTTGCTGGCTTGTTGGTAGGCGGTCTGCCAATTTTGATAGTATCCTAAGTAATAATTTTGGGCTAGGGATTGAACATTTTCAACCAGCTCCCCAGGGTAAGTTAGCTGTGCCCCGAATTTTGGAGCACTGGACTGGGAGACTGTATTTAAAGAATCTTTGGCACGGTATTGATAAATCGCTTTACGGTCGTCTGAGCCAAAAATATCTTCTAAATTGTTCTGAGGGTGACCGTTCTGTTGGTTCTTCAGCTGAATGGACTCCATGGCGAATTGGTAGGTACGAGAGTAAATACGACTTTGGGCAGGCCAATAGATAGGCTGATCTAGATGCCACAAGTAAGTCATTGCAAGGGGAGGGTAGGCTTGCACAAAGGCAGCCAGACCGAGAGCCAATAGAATAAACATTATTTTATTCGACAAAAATAAGGTGCAAATTAATCGGTAATAATTAAAAATCAAGCCAAGTTTTATATAGGTATTATAAGTTTAGGCATTCTTTTAACTTAATATAGGCTATTGCGTGTTTTAAGGCTATAAGAGATATTATTTAGCAAATTTAGTTTTCAAAACGACCATTTTATGCATTATAATTATTTAATTTTAAAATTCATTGGCATAATTTAAAAACGCTTAGCTTTTTCAGTGCAAAATGACATCACACCATTTTCGATAATTAAAAAGCAACCACTTATGCATTTTTTATATAATAAAATTTTAATATTAAATTTTCTTAAAAGTTACATAATTTACACAATAAGTTGCTTCAATCTTTTTCTTTTTCTTCTAATTTTTGAAAAAATATTATTTTCTATTGCCATTCTATGAGGAGGAAGTTTTGACATCTTAAAATCTGAGCCTATATCAAAGGTCGAGTTATGATTCTCTCAACCTTCAATTTTTGAATCAATTTCAAGTGAATTATCGCTTTCTTCTAAAAGAAAAGATCTTTCTGTTATTTTGGTATTTTTTCTTGAGAAATTGTCGAATTTTTTATGCAAAAATTTGGTATTTGGCCTAGAAAAACTGTAAGGTATATAAGGATTTTGCCTTTCCTCTATATCATCTGCTGATGTATTCAAGGATTGTGACTGTGTCAAGTTAGGGAAATTTTTTTCTTTTTTAATCTTTAAATTCGCTAAATAGCTCTCTGATCTTTGTAAACGATATATTGGCTTAATTGGTTCCGGAAATGATGAACAGTTAATTACTTCTTTATGTTTTTTTAGTTTTGGTCTATTAAAAGTAGCCTCAAACTGAGGAATAAATGATAGCGTTAGAAATGCTTTAGGAAGAAAATGTGATTCAGGTGTATTATATCTTATCATGCTGTTTTTGTAATTAATAATTGGAGTTTTAAATTTTTCATTCACATCAAACGATTTTAATTGCTGAGGAGTCATATTGTCCATTTCACGGTTTAATTTACAAATAGCAACATTTGGGGTTATTATTTGGCTTAAACTTTTCTTTTGCCGCTTAAAATTTGCGATTTTGAATTTTTCTTCTTCCCATTCCTTTTTTGCATTTGTGCATAATTGCTCCAGAGATTTGTTTTGGACTTCAAATAAAGGATTTTTTAGGTTTTTCTTCTCAAGAGAAGAGTAAATGCCTTTTATGTAGCTTGCATTGTTTTTAGTTGACCTGGTTTTGTCTATTTTTGGCAAAGTTTGATTCATAGCAGCATTTATTACCATAAATTTCATGCAATCATAAAATAAAAATTGATAGTAAGTAGATAAATAGCATTTAAATAATAAATTAATAGTAATGGGAGAAAAGCTTGAGCCTATTATAAAATCAGCTATTTCTGCAAATCTTCCTTCAGGGTGAATTTATCATTATTTGCAGCCACTTATAGTCATTTCCACAACTTCTCATCTTCCAAAATTGAGTCTCGTTAGGGCTTTTAATGAAAATTTTGAAAATCAATACACGTTTATGCATGATGATTACAATTTTTTACTTGTATTTAAAAGCAGTTCACTTCAATACTGGAAAAGTCCGAATGAGGCAATTTTAACAACAAAATTGTTTTGTAAAGGATTTCTTTATACTTTTATGCTGTATTTTAAAATAAATGAAGATTTAACAGAGCAAAATACAGCATTATATAGCGATTATGATTTATCAACAAAAGTTTTAGGGCAAATTTATTTTAAATTAAAAAATACAAAGTTTTAGAATTTAATAGTACCATGACTGATAATTATATTTATCAATTAATTTACTCAATTCAGCTAATTTTGCAATTTTCTTGAGCCTTTCTACAAAAACCTAAAAATTATATTACCAAAATAGAAAAATTTTGTTTTTTCTTTTAAAATTAAGAAAGATAATTCCAGCTGTTTTTATAAAAATATAATAATTTTTATATCAATATCGGCGGTAATATGCAATCTTCTGCCGTAAAGGGCCCTGATGGGATGCTAAAAACTTCACATTTATCATCGATAAATAATTTGATTTTCAACACCACAAATTCCTCCCTTTTGGCTTTAATTGCTCTATGCTTTTTACGGTGGACAGACAATTGACTAATTTGACGATATCTTTTTTTGCATCCTCTCACCTTGCACACATAAGGTTTTTCTCCTGAGTGGGTGTACATATGATCCTGTAAATTCTGAGCTGACGATACTTTTTTACCGCACTCATCGCATTCAAATCTCACCCCAATGTGGAAGTTTCTGACATGACGATTTAAGTTATATTTGGTGGAGTAGTGACGATCACAGCCAGGATATTTGCATTTGAACTCTTTCATTATTTAATTACATAAAAGAGATGTTAACCTAAAAAATGCCATACTGACATTATGGACATATATCTGTTGCCAGCTTTTTTAAGAAAAAATTTTGCCGAATTTAAAAGTAAAATATTGAGTCTAACAGAATTTTAATGATAATATTATTGAGAAGAATGAAGCGCGAAATATATCAAGTCTTCTAAATGAATAATTTATTAAGCATAGCTGGAGAATCTAGGAGCTGATTTCTAAAGGATTGATATAAAACATCTGTTATTTTAATCTTCTAATCTTTATAATGCCATTTCGAGCTGAATTCTAGCTTTAGTCTAAGAATCATTACGATTTAGGTTTTTTATATAGCAAATAGGTCTATCTTTATTGGCTGCTGAAATTAAAACTAATAAATATCATTTTACCTTTATGGCCTTTATTAAGAATAGAAATTGATTCTAAAAATTATATAAATATTTTCTTCATGAGCATGAGAACTTTTTTGCTCTGAGGATAATTAATTAATTTTAATCCCATTTTAATTAATTATTTATTGTGCATTTTGCTATAATTTGCCTTGCCTTAAGAAAATTTATAAATAAATTCAAAACCCTCATAATTTTATTGAAAATTGAATTATTATAGACATTTTATGCAGAAATTCATGCAAAGAATATACTTAGTCTATAATACCATGCTCTGTTTTGAATTCGCTTAATTCCCTTTTCTTTTCCAAAAGCTGATTCTCCAAGAAAGCTTCTTTGATTCTTAATTCACAAATTTTTGCCCACACTTTATCATTTTCAATTGAAAAATTTTCACTATTATCTTTCATGTCGTAAACTTTAGCTAAAACAATATCGTCACTCCATATTCTTATAGCTCGAGACACAATAAGAGAATTATCATTTTGTTCATCTTTAACATCACTTGCAATTAGGCTGACTTTTTCATTATTTGTATCAAAATTTCTTTTAATTCTGCTTACTCGAATTTGGTTTTTCATTCATTCTGCTTCTTCTAATGTCATGCGATTTCTCAATAAATAAAAGTGATTCTTTATTGATGTTGGAGCTCTATTTTTTAACTGAGAAGCAATAAAGACCCACTTCGCCCCATGCTCTATGTAGAGGTGAAGTAGCAAGAAATCTTCGTCAATTGACCATCTGTTTTTATTTGTTTTTGTACAAGAACTTATGGATTCTTTTAGATCAATATGAGATGATTGAAGATTGGAGAATGAATTCATAGGGAAATTTATATTTTCATCTGAGAAAATTTTTTGGCATTGATCATGGTCTAGATATGAATCGGCTTCCGAACGGCTTCTTTTCATCATCCTTAATTAAATTACACCATGATTTTAGTAATTCAGCCTAATATTGATCAATATAATAGCTTTTGGATTTTCAAGATTGTCAGCTATTTATTTGAATGATTACTGAGGAGCAGATGAATATTTTTAATAGATAAGAATTTTTAATGATCTTAATTACTTAATAAATAATTTGAATTATATTAGAAATTTGCTCTGATATTTCTAATATTTTCATTTAATAAATAATTAGAATTAGTTACTGTAATTTCAGTAAGAAAAAGCAGTAAATTTAAAACTAAATAAGCCCTTATTGAAAAATATTATTATTCGAGTATAAATGGTAAATTCATAATACAGCAAAAGCATTAAAAAGAAGATAATCTATAAAGCTTTACTCTTTGATTTACAATAATTATAGAATAAGTTAGCTTATTATGCAAATTTTCACAAGTGAATCTAAAGCACTGTTAAAAAATTAACCCTAGCTTAAAAACAATTTTACTCCTCTTGCCCAAGAAGTCAATATCAATTAATTTAATCTAAAAAAATAATTAATAATGAAGAGCCAGATTCTAATTTGTGGTCTGATACAAGTTTAATTTAAAAAATATCTTAAGTTTAGCAATAAGAGTAAAAATTACTAAAAAGCTTTTAATAGCCTCAAGACTTTGCATAGTATTTGCAATCCTAAGAGGTGAAATCATTAAAAGTAATATTTTCAATATAAGTAGATATTACACTTATTAAAAGTTAAAACTATAATGGTATGAGTAGCTTTATAGCCGTTTTTTTATTTGAATAGAGGATAATTGGATATCTTAACTAACTATTCAAAAAGCCATCAAATCTTTAATTATTGATTATAATGCTTTATATATTAAGTAAAATTCAAAATATACCAAAATATTAATTCTTTTTCAAAAATATAAATAACTTTATATCTTAATATTTATCATGCAAATAAATTTGTTTCTTAACAAAAATTAAAATAATTAATTAAAGATTTCATCTCAAAGATTTTCAGGTTCATTTCTATGATTAATATTAAATATTAAATATTCATGGATCTTCCAAAAATATTAGAGAATCTTAATGACTACCATCAGGTCTCTACCAATAAAAGCATCCCATTCAATTTTGGAGAAGATCTCAAAAATATAATCGCAGAATCCACTTATGTTCGCCAAGCCTACAGCCCTGACACAACATCCAATAATATGATTAAAAGATTGAATAACTTATTGCCAAAATCCACAAATAAAGAGCCAGGATTATTTTATTTATTAGCAAAATACTCAAATTCTGCTAAAATCTATGTGAATATTCCTCGAACACTTGTAAGATTTGAAGCAAAATTGTATATGCTGCAAACAAAGAAAGAAAAATACATCCAATCTAGGCAATGCTCAGAAGATGAATTTTTTACAGAAATAAGCGAAGATAATGAGAGTGAATTTCCGATTTTCTGCTATAAAACTGCAGGGAAAAATCCCGTAGCTGTATTTTCAAAGGAAAATGCTTTAGAAACGTGAAACTCATCATTTAATTCTGCTGTAATGCAAAGCTATATACAAAGCAAAGCTAACCCAGCTGCTATTACAAGAGTTTTATGAAGAAGAGGGATGAAAAATAAATATTACACAATTAGTAACCGTAAAAAAGCAGGGAAAAAATTACATAAATCACAAAGCAATTCTTCTCACCCCACTATTAGACGTCCACGGCTTAATAAAAGATCCACAGCTTTTGTTAACTCCCCAATAGCAATATCTCCATCACCAGAAAATGAATCAAGTCCTCTGCCTGAAAACCGCAATAATAAAAGAAAACACCTAACTATATGCCCATTACAGTGATTTGGACAATATGGGAAAAAAAGGCAAAATTCTTTAACCTCATATAAAAATAAAGATTTAGACTCATGCAGCCCTACCACAAATCGCTATTCTCCTCACTGACAAGAAGAATCATCTGAGGATTATCTTGTATTAACAAGAAACACAGAAAGCTGTTATGCTTGTAAAAGCTCAGCAGTAATTAATGAAATAGAGAACATGGTTGGCGAAATAGTTGATTTTTTGGATTCTGAGGTATTCCAAAATAATAAACTGAGAGGAATAGTTATTGATTTTATAAAAGATAAGAACAATACTTGATTTCTACTAGACAGCAGAGAGTATTATACTGAGGTTTCGCTTCAAAAATTAAAAACGAAAAAACCAACAATAAAGATTGACACTTCTAAAAATCCTTTAAATTCACCAAAAATAGAAGTTCATAAGGACAACCCAAAGCTGAGATCAGAATCAGAAAAAAGAACTCTAAAACTAAAAATAGAAGATCAAAGTCCTTTGCTTGAAATTCCTCAATCCTGCCCATTTAAAATAAGAAGTCGCCCTAGGAGAAGTGGGTCTACTTCTTCAATGACTGAAAAAGAGCTTCTTGATCGTCTAAATAAAATTAACCAAAAAATAAAGCATCCTTGTGGAATTCGCTCCCCTAGAAGTGCATTTATTATAGGAAAGCAAGATGGTATTAATTACTATATCAAACACTTCACAAGCCAAAAGCTTCCAGATTTAGATAATCCTCTATTAAACTCAACTCGACCTTTAAGCGAATCAAGATCTTTTATAGCAACTGAGCAGACTCAAACCCCAGACAATGAATTTTGCATTAAAAAATATTTTTCTGAAGCAGTCGGCAATTTTGATCAAATGAAAACCAATGTAAAAATAGCAAGGGTTAAACAAGAAAGCATAGTCAGGAAATACGGAGGAGCTGAATTTTGGAATAAATTTATTGTTGCTTTATATCAAAAAATTTTGTCATGTGAAATTTTGAATAGGCATTTTAAAGATTCTAAATTAGAAAGCTTTGAAATGATTGTAGTAGGAATGTTTAAAATAATTGAAGGGAATTTAAATTTGGAATTAAGGAGAAGGTTAAGAGCAGCTCACTATGCAAAAGGAATAACAGAGGTAGAATTTAATTGTTATGCTGATATTTTTGAGGAAACGATAACTGAGTTTAAATTACAAGAAGAAGATAAGCAAGGGATCATGTCGCAGATAAGACTGATGAAAAGTTTAATATGCCAAACTGTTCATTAGTTTTGATAAGAATTGTTATTGATAAATTATTTTAAATAGAAATTCCTTAAGTATATGAAGAAATTATTAACTAAAATCTAATTTAAAATAATTTTAACTACTGATTTTTAGCTGATTTTTATTATTTATTAATAATTTTCATATTGTTTATAATCAGGATAAATTTTTGATTTTATCAAAAATTGATTTATTAAAATCGAAATTTAAGACTGTACCAGTGTATTTTATAATTTTTATTATAAAAAGCCCTAAAATTCTGAAATTCATCAATTAAATTTTGAAACGTAATTACTCAAAATGTGTGAGTTTCGAAAAAACGAACTTACTTGCCATTTCTTTGTAAATGGATATTCCAAGAATACTAGAGCACCTCAACGATTTTCACCAAAATCAAAATGACCAAAACAAAATCAGTGACTTTAGTTTTGAATTAAAACACTTATTGACTGAATCAAATAAAATCATTAGCAGCATTGGAACCGATGCTAGTTGGAATAGCATGATTAGTAGGATCAATAATCTGCTTCCAAAGCCTGCTAATTATAATGAAATAAATTTTTTTAGCTTGCTAGCTACATATGCAAACTCCGCAAGGCTCAATATAAATATTCCTGCCACTCTTATAAAATTAGAGTCTTTGCCATCTTTTATGCTGATTAAGGCAAACCAAAATAATTTAATTGAATCAAGAGAATGTTCAGAAAATGAATTTTTTAGCTTTACTAATGAAAGTAATAGCATAGGATTCCCATGCTATTGCTATAAAAATTCTAATAAAGAGATCACAATTGCATTCTCAAAAGAAACAGTTGCAAAAATATGAAAATCAGCAGGCAATAATAGCTTGATACAATTTTTCATCCAAAGTAATGCAAATCCTGCTTCAGTTACAAGAGTATTATGGAAAAAAGGAGAAAAAAACAAATATTTCACAATAATTAACAAAAAATTAGCTACCAAAAAAGAGCTGCATCATCACCATTCTTCAAGTCAGTCAACTAAAAAATCAAAGCATGCTAATTGCAGATATTCTGTTACCCAATTGCCTACCATCACGCCATCGAATCCAATAAAGCATTTTCCAATTAGAATGAAAAACGATAAAAATTTGCCAGATCTCCATGCTCCTTGCAAAATAAAGAATAAAATAATTAAGGATGATATTTTTAAAACTTTTGGAAATGATACAAAATCTGTAAGAAGCTACGATAATTTAGCTGAAACAAATATAACTGCACATACGAATAATTTCAAAGAATATATTGTTGACACAAAAGATATCACCAGCTGTATTGTAAGCGAGAGTTTTGTAAAAATCAATGAAATTGAACTTATGGTTGAACAAATTACTGATTTTTTGACCTATCATGTATTTAAAAAAACAGTAAAAGGGCTTGTACTTGATTTTGTCAAGGATATTAATAATAAATGATTTTTACTGGACTGCCGAGAGCATTGGGTTGATCAATCAATGCCTTTTGAAAAAACAAAAAGAATTAAACTTCCACTTAAACTGTCAGGGATTGATACTTCTGATAGATCACAAACTACAGAAACCTGTGCAAGTGATATAAATCATCCAAGTTGTACAAAAATAATACTTAGGGTAGATAGGCTAAACTTTGCTAAAAAAAGGAAAGAAAGTATCAAAATGAAAAATATTTATGCAAAATTCAAACAAATGAACGAAAAAATCGATTGTTTAAATGCACAAAAAACTCCTAAAAATCAAGATATAAATTTTGAGTTTTCTCCAATAATTCAGGACGAAGCAGCTTGTTTAAAAACCTGCAAAAACTTTGTCCCTATATTAGACCTAACCCCAATACCTACACCTCACTCTAAACATCGTGACCAAACTCCTTCTAACGACCCATTTATTTGCACCAAAATGAGGTATTTCTCAGAAGCTGCAGAACAAAATGAAGAGCTAAAGCAAAATGTCAATAAAATCAAAAATAAAAGAGAAAGTTTGATGAATAAATATGGAGGGGAGGCTTTTTGGAGTAAATTTATCATTTCGCTTTACAATAAAATTCTAGGCTGCGAAATTTTGAATAAATATTTTAAAGGCTCAAAAATTGAGAGTTTTCAAGGGATTGTGAAAGGGATGTTTAGGATTTTTAGCGGAAATATTAATTTGGAACTAAGAGGGAGGCTGAGGGCAGCGCATCATAATTATGGAATTAATGAAAGAGAATTCAATTGTTATGCCGAAATGTTTTATTTGACACTATCTGAGTTTCAGGTAAGTCAAGATGATATTCAAGGGATTATGTCTCAGTTAGGAGCGATGAAAAGTCTTATATGCAAGGAAATATAGTGTTTATAAGCAAAAGCTATATAAATAAATTAATTAATAGTAGGCATTTATATGAATTTTAAAATAATGCATTTAAAAGCTTGAAATAATATCTCTAAGATAATAATATGGACTTTCTATTTATATATTGGTAACTATTATTGATTATGATTATTATTAGGTAAATAATCATAAACCAATTATCTTTAATTCTAAATAATTCTTAGTATTTTATACTTTATAAAAAAATATTGGTAATATTTATTATTCTCTCTTTCCAGAAAGAAAAGCTAAAGCATATAAATAAGTAAAAATAAATACATACAATATATAAAAATTGTGATTCCTATCATTATTTTAGTTGTAAAACAGTTTTAATAGTTCAACATGAATTCTGATCAAGATAAAATATTAATATTATTATGAAATCAATATTTGAATTAATGGATTCAAACTCTTGTGGTACTGAAAATTTTTGGGCTCCTTATGTTTCATCTAATGAACCCACTTTTCTTAACGGTAACCTCTTTGACCTTAAATCCGGAATATTTCGAGAAAAATTTTATACTGTTATGGGAAAATCTCTGGTTAGGTCAAGCAGCTCAAAGCAAAAGACAAAAATGGTTAATCTCGAATGGAAGCCTTTAAACCCCTTCATTGACGAAAATCAAGATGAAAAACTGTATGGTTTTTCTCTGGGGCATAAAAAATCATCCAAAGATTTTTATGTAAAA
Organism: Blepharisma japonicum; assembly: GCA_949751835.1. Classification (NCBI taxonomy): domain Eukaryota; phylum Ciliophora; class Heterotrichea; order Heterotrichida; family Blepharismidae; genus Blepharisma; species Blepharisma japonicum. The sequence goes on along the minus strand of CATKHK010000035.1, from coordinate 29,835 downwards.
ACTAGTGATGAGCTAGATAAATGGGTTGAATGCTTATCTAGCATTTGCATTATGTCTGATATTGAAGACGATTATCAGATTAATCAAGAAATTGGCAGTGGAAATTCCTCAGTTGTCCATTTGGGTATAAGGATTCAAGACTCTAAAAAATTTGCGATTAAAAAAGTCAGTAAAGACAAAATCCAAAAGAGCAAAAATAACTTAGAAAATTTGATTAATGAAATTAAAATCATGAGGAAGCTGAATCATCCGAATATCATAAAGCTTCACAGAGTTTATGAGAGCCCACATAATATTTACCTTGTCTTAGATTACGTAAAAGGAGGAGACTTATATTCAAGAATTCTTGAAAAAGGGTCATTTCCTGAGTCAACAGTTATCAAATTTACCAAGAAGTTGTTAAAAGTCCTTAATTATACCCAATCATGCAGCGTTGTACATAGAGATATCAAGCCAGAAAACATTCTTATGATATCTAAAAATAATGATTATAATTTTAAACTAGCTGATTTTGGCTTAGCTGCTGAAGTCACTAATGAAAATTTGACCTTAAGATGTGGGTCGCCTGGATATATAGCACCAGAAATTTTGAGAAAGCATTCATATGGGGTAGAAGCTGATGTATTTTCAGCTGGAATTATAATTTATGTATTATTATCTGGGCATATGCCATTTTTTAGCAAAACTGCTGAAGGTGTGCTTTTAAGAAACAGGGACTGCCTGATCAGCTATCGTGATGAGGTTTGGAAGAAAATTTCAAAAAATGCCATAAATTTAATACAAAACTTAACAGAGACCCAACCTAATAATAGATTAACACCAAAGAAGGCTCTAGATCATCATTGGCTTAATATTTTATGTAAAGCAAAAAGAAGCTCTACCTCAAAAAATAACGATAAAGAGGCCGAAGAAGTAAAGCACAGGAGCCAAAGCTTAATGGGTGATTCTGATATTTTGCAAGCCAGAAAAACAATTATTTTATCAACTAATTTTGCACCAATGAAAAATCCAAGAAAAATAATAAATGACATTAAATCAAGTGTAAATAATTGTGATAATTAATGCAAATATTTTTGCAATAAAAAGTTTTATAATTAATTTATATCAAAATAAATTTAAAATTTCAGTTATTATTTTATATTTATACAAGTAATCTTGCCCAGTCATGCAACCCTTGCAGCATAGAATTTCTAGGCACTTGGTTAGGATCTGCTAGTAATAGTAGCATCTCTTGGAACCTCAACGCTAAAATATTTGTTTTATTCATTGGAAGCCATATACTTTGCAATGAGTCTTTTTCAAGCCCTAATAAATCAGAAGCAATTGCAGCCAAAACAGAAACAGCTTCAATTAATTCTTCATTAGGCGGCTCATCTCTATGCACAATTCTTTGGAAATTTTTCCTTGGGAATACAAATGAGGTATTTTGTTTAGATTCATCATATGGGTATTTTCTCTTCAAGGTTTGACTGACTAAAATTCTTGGCGCTTTTTCTATTGCTGATAAATCTGTATTTAAAGAACTTGCTGCTGACGTAATTGACACGCTTTCCATTCTTTTATTTTTGCTAGCCCTTTGATGAGCAATTACAGAATGCAGCATTGTCAAATGCAAAAAAGGGATATTTCCAGTCACCTCTGAAAATTTCTTCATTTCAGATTCTAAATAAGAATCAAGAAGCGGCTTTAGCGTGGTTTGAAAAGTTCTAAATGAGCTTATAGGCAGCTTTTCATTAAGCCTATGACCAAATTGCTGCACAAATAGCTGAATCATAGACTCTGCGAGTCCACAGCCTTCTTCTTTAGTAGTTGTGCCTTTTCCGAAAACTATTGTAATAGCGAGAGGCTTGCCTCTCGCCTTTGCGAAGCAGAAAAGTTCTTCAGACTCGATAGATCTCAACTCAAAATCAGTTGTTATTAATAGTGAATAACTTTCAAAAGCCAGCCTATGCTCATCTGCAGTTTCTGTGTTGTAGTCTTTGAAGTAGATTACGTGAGCTGATTCGGTGTGAAAAAATAAAAATCTTTTCATAAAATTTTTATTTATCATTACAGTTAATTAATTCTAAATTTAAAAGAAAGAAAGCTTTCAAAATTTAAATAAAAACTAAAGTTTTAGTTTTAAACTCTGTGAGTTATGACGGTTTTATAGTCCTCCACCGTAAAAATTCCGAATAAATGCTTGAAAAGAGTATTTTTTCTTCTGACTTGTAATCCCATATCTTCTAAAAATGCATCATGGAAAAATACTCCGGTAGTCATATCACTAAGGTTTGAAACAGGGTAATAATAAGCTCTTGTTGTTTTTTTCCTAATTTCTATATCATTTTTCATTTCTGAAACGCTTGGGAGTTTAACTTTTCCTCTTAGGATTTCTGCCAGTCAGCAAGCTTGTATTGAAACACCCAGTGACCAAGCAAGAGGTCTCGAAAAGCCGATAAATGCTAAGTTCTTTTTTTCTGGGACAATAGCATGCCTATACATTCATACCCCATCTTTTTCTTGCTCAATTCCCAAAGACTCAAATTTAAACCCTGTAGCAAAAATTATTACGTCTGCTTTATAAAATGCTCCATTTATCATTACTCCGTCAGGTTTTATTTCATCAATGGTACCTTTTACAAGCTTTATTTCGCCTGACCTAAACTTGTCTAGTACTTCTTTATTACTCTTAATTGAGGAACCTCTAGTTTCCGCAAACCCCATAGTTGGATAAAGAATCTCAGGGAGATCTTCTTTTACCTTTTTTTCGATTAAATTATTATACCAGTTGCAAAGTGGCTTACAATAATTGTAAATATAAAATCCATTATCAATTGGCAACATAAAATATTGACCTAACCTTGAAAAAAGCCAATAGGACGAATCGATCCCCAAGATGGACTTTTTAGCTAAAGAATATTGTCAATGGATACTTCTTTGGACACTTGTTACCCTTGCTCCATAGTTAGAGGCAGTTCCTAGCATATCAGTTGCACTTTTATGGCCTCCTACCACAATAACATCTTTACCTTCACACAGATTTTTGGCATTTTTAAATTGACTACTATGGAGAATTTTTCCTTGAAAAGTATTTTGTCCTTTTACTTCTGGAATATATGGCTTATAATTTGCCCCTGTGCAAACTACAAGAAAATCATATGTTTTTTTGACTCCGCTGTCTAAGTTAACATTCCAAGAACCATCTTGGTTTTGGTCAATTGTTGAGACTCGAGAATTGAGGGTGAGCGATTGGCTTAGATTAAACTTCTGAACAATACTTTGATTTATTCAGTTTTTAAGATAATCCAATTTAGGAAGGTCTGGAGGGTTTGGTATTGGATCATCTGGCAAATAGTAATAACTAAAAAGAAACTGGAGACCTGCATCATCATAATTTTCTGCCCATAATCCGCCTGGCTGAGACTGCTGATCAAGAATTTCGATGTCATATCCTTGAGACTTTAATATTTTTGCTGTTATGAGACCTGAAAGTCCTGCCCCTACTATTCCAATTTTTTGAGGAACTTTAGTAATAAAATGCTTATTGGGGTTATCTTGATAAGGGAGTTTTGGAAGCTCTTGATAAGGTGGACCAACAGGTTCAGGTAATGGAAGTTCTCGCTTCAAATAATACCAAGCAGTAGAACAGCTTACTAAACCAACAAGAAGGACTCTTTTCTTCATATTATTTGGTTTCCACCATAAGTTTTAGTTTAAATTCAAGGTGGTAATATTGAAAGGATAATATGTCTAAATATAGAAATCATAATTTTATTTTATAATTAAATTGCGTTAACTTATTCTCAATTGATTTCTAATACATTGCTTAAAATATAGGATTTTTATAAGAAACCATTAAATTTGCATAATTGTCCATAAATTTTAATGATTTTAATTCATTAATAAAATTATCTAAAGCTATTATCATCAAAGCTCTGAAAAAAGTTATAGATTTCATAATAAAAAATATAATGAGCTCATAAACTCATTTTTTTTAGCATTCTTATTGAAAAATGGATTATAGATTTTATTCATCTCAAATTAAATTCAAAATATAAATATCATATAGGCTTTCAATTTTTATCCCTTTATTTCGCAGTTTTGTATCAAATGGTATTTTATTCATAGCAGCATATTTTTGTCTATATAAGGTGCTTCTATTTTTGAATTTTTAAATTTTTAATGAAATATTCATTCGAACTCTATATTTTTGATAAGTCTGTCAACTATTTTAAGTATTACTTAGTTTTTTTAAAAGAATCCGCAACTTTTCTGCTGTTATTCTTAATTATTATTTCATTTAAGTCTTTAAATTTCTCGTTATTTTTATTATAAATTTAATAGAATAATAATTATTCTAAAAACTAAATTTTATTCATTTTCGCCATCATGACTGTTACTTCTTGATGCCATCTTCGTTATTTTTGTTTTTAACCCTCCCATGTCCTTTTTAATAACAGAAATATTATTTTTAGCCTCCTCAAACTCCTCAAGCTTCTTCTGAATTTTTGCTAAAGCAACCATAAAATATTCTTCATCCTTTGCCCTATCTTCATCATTTTCTAAAGAATTTTTCTTAATAAGTTTTGCCATTTTGGCACCAATTAGTTTAGGAAATTCTTGGAAAAATTTGTTAAAAGAACTAATATCTTTTAATGCCTCATCACAGCAATTTTCTGTGAGTTTTACCTGCTTTCTTATAGCATTAATTTTCCCTTTCCATTGGTCACCTTCTCCAGCTTCTCTTTCTAAGCTGCATTCTTGTAAATATGCCAATGGTGCATTATTATTTCTTTTCCAAAACAAAAGGGTTTCAGCCTCTAAAATTAACATTGCGAATTCTTTGGTTTCAGCAATGTCAATTCCTCCTGATACTCGATCATAAGTGTCTCCCATAAGTGAGATAATCAAGCTTAAAAGAACCAAGGTGTTCAGCAATGAAGCCATTACGTACATAAGATCTTGCCAACGAGTGTAACTTGCATCAAGATTGAATTCTCCATATGCAACAACATAAGCTTTTGCTAAGTCATCTCCAAATTTAGGAAGTAGTTTCACATCGTAAAATATGACTCCGAAAACAACACTCGATGTAAGAATTACTAAGGAAAATGGCCCCATATCTTTAATGACCTCAAAAATCAACCTCATTAGTACTCTAGTTTTTTTAAATATTCTAAAATATCCAAAACCTCTCACTCATGTAATCATAATAGAGAGAGGAAGTAGTACTCTATTTTTTGCATAGTCATCATCTGATCAATAAGCAACACCTAAATATGTATAAATCACAACAATTTTTACAATTTCCAACCAATTCCAAACTATTAGAATATAATATCTAATAGAGGCCGTAATCAAAAGAATTTCTCTAAACATAAAAATTGTATTGGCAATAAAGAGAACGACTTGAAAATAGCCATTTAGGTCATTTTGAAACACCAGTAAAAGTTGTAAAACAATATTAATAAGATAAAGCACAAATTGTAAAAAAATGATCCAAACGCATCTTCTTCACTTATACTCAATCATCCCTTTAATAAAATTTGTAGTAAAAATTTCTTCATTTTGGCACATAACTAAGGATCTTAAAAATGTAATACTTTTTTTATCCCCTAAAGAGAGCGGAACTTTTACTTTAGATGAAAAAAATGCTATATCTTGTTCATCTCATTGGAATTCGTCATCTTCTTTGTCTCATATAATTATATCAATTTTTTTTCCTTTGTGTTTTTGAGTAGTTAGCATTGCTTTTGAAATAAGAAAATCAGTTGGATCAATATCAGTTGAAAATTTTTTCATAAGGTTTGGGGATTTTCCTTTTATTATTCCTCATTCAGGCAAATGTTTTCCAGTCACTTGTGTGTAAGCTTGTTCATAGACCATAGTCAGAGACTCTACCGAAGTTTTGTTTAATTTTTTCAACATTGGCTCAATATATAAGTAAATTTTTGGGCTGTTAATCAGCAAATGCTTTGGAAGATTTTTTATTATAAATTCTGTGCATTGCCGATTCCTTTTGTGATGAGCAATTAATAAAGGATGCTCTGAGTTGGAATTATCAAAATATTTTGCGTCTGATTTTATAGCTTCTAAAAGCAAATTTGCGTTTTTTTCATGACAAAAAATATTAAGGATGCTGGTTCTCATGGGATAAAATACATAATCTTTTCAATAACCATCAAAAAACTCAACTTTTTTATCTAAAGCACTTTTTATATAAAGTAGAAAAAGTGTGGAATATTTATAAGGGCAAACATGCATAGGTGTTTGAGTATTAAGAGGATTATTTATTGAATAAATTTTCCCGTCAGTACCTCCAATAAAAATCTCTTTTTTCAGCCTCGAAAACGCCATACAAGTAATACTTGACTCAACATGAATATTCGATAGTAAAATTTGGTCTTTAATAGACCAAATACAAATCAGCTTATCTAATCCTCCAGAAATTATAAATTTATTTCCATACGTCATTACTGAATTAACATCCATACTATGGCCTAACAAAGTGGACAGCGCTTTGCGTTCATTAAGATTTCATAAAATTACATTATTATCAGCACTTCCTGTCACTGCATAAATCTCATCATTTGTAATTGCTAAGCTTAAAATACGATCTTTATGGACAATAGGGAAAAGAGTTCCTTCCCCAGAGGCTAAATTCCAGCTGCATAATTTTTTGTCTTCACTTCCTGATAAAAGCATTTTGTCATCATTGTATAAAACTAGTGATGTAATGCTTGCTTTATGTAAGCACAGCAAAATTCTAGAGCTGGTTCCGAATCTGGAAAATACAATATTGCCAGACTGAGAGCCTGAAACTAGAAAATTTGAATTAAAAATTATTGAGGATATTGGGGAATCTTGAGCTTCCATTCTTTCTTTTAGCTCATAATCTTTGTTGACATAAGAATAGATGACAATATCGCCATTTGAGTAGCCTAAAGCGATTTCATTATTGTCTAAAGAATGAGCTGAACAAAGAGCATTTTTTTGAATATTAACACTTATTCCCTTTTTATGACTTGAAAACCTTCATCTTTTTATTTCATCTGCAGATACAGACTCTGCATGCTTCTTTTCCATCTGGGAAATGCTCAGTATTTTACTCCCATGAAAATTATTCTCGTTTTCATCTACATAAGTTTGATTTAATTTCCAAATCCTTATCCCTACTTTGGACGCGCTTACAATAATTGAGTTATCTTGAGCCAAAGCTAGTCCTTTTACATTAATCTCATTACTTGCTAAAAGAGCTGGCTCAATTACACTAGTTGACCCTATATTTCAAACCCTTATAGTCTTATCATGCCCAGTAGAAAATAAAAACTGGCAGTCAGAAGTCAGCTTTAAATTTATAATCCTAGACACATGGCCATATAGCCTGAATTTTTGAGCTTTTGCCGAGAAATTCCAGACGATTATAGTACGATCTTCTCCTCCAGAAAATAATAATTTATCATCCTGCGACATTTCTAAGCAGTAAATTGACTCTTCATGGTCATCTAATACAGCATTTAAAGCAAGGTCTTTTGTGTTCCATACCTTAATTTCTCTGTCTTTTCCTGCAGATATTAGGTATTTTTTATTGTGGGTGATTAGCAAACAATTAATTGCGTCTTGATGTTCATTGATTTCTGAGGAAAATTTATATTCCATGAGGTTTCATAGAGATATGATACCCGAACGGTGTCCAATAAAATAGTGACTTCCATTATAGCTGGAAGAAATAGAAGTGATAGGCCCGTTATGTAAGTTGATGTCAACTGGGTCTATTTTGTTGTTTTCGAGGTTTCAAATTTTCACAAAGCCTTGATTTGTGCCTCCAAATAATATTTTTCCATCATCTGATAATTGAGTGCATCTAATTTTGCCTACATAATTCGAATTATAGCTAAGTATATAGTCCGTTTCCTCTTTTTTGTCATAAATCCACAAATTTCCACTTTTCAAGGCTCCTATAATATAATTCATATTCCGGCTAAACGCCACACTTACTGCTTCTTTTCCTAGCACATAAGTCCTTGGTTCTATGTATTGTTCAGTCTTAATATCATCAAGTAAAGATTTCATATTAAATTTCAGGTCAATATCTTCATGACTGAGAGGAGGCTCAAACTCTGATGATGATGAACAAGAGTTAGAAGTTGCATTATGGGCACTCATTTTATTTATTATTCTAATTTAATAAGCTATATTAGACATTTGCTTAAACAACAAAAAAGCATTAATTTTGAAACTCCATTTAACTACTTCTTATCATAAGCATAGGCTATTTATTGTTATAGGTTGGAAGGCTTAAGTTTATGATGCATAATACGCTAAAAGAAGCAAGTGATGTGAATTCATCTCTAAAAAATGAAAAAATGTAAATTATGTAACAAAAAAAGTGAAAAATAATTATCAGATTTAATATTTTAAGGAACGGAATTATGTATAGAGAAATTTATTATAGGCAGAATTTAAATAAAATTCAATTATATCTGCAGATGTAGCCTAATGGAAACTTGCGGTGTTATAGCTTTAGAATTAGAAAATCAAATAGCGAGATTTTTGGGCACATTTTTTAGACTTTTGGCTATTATTTTATTAGTTTCAATAATTTTTTTTAAAAAAAGTACATTATTTTACTAACCTTTTCATTTGCCTCGAAAAAAAGTTCCAAAGATATTTATATCTCTTTAGAAATCATCAGTATTAGCAATCTAAATAATGCGCTTGAGTCAAGTATAAACCTCATGATTTAAGTGAACTCATATATCAACATTGTTCCCAAATAATTATAAATCAAGCTTAATCTTTAGCATAAAAAATTACAAAATTCATTTAATTATTTTCATTAAATATTTGAATAGTTTGAGATAAACTAGAAATGCCTATATTAACTATTAAGAAATATTAAAATATTATAATTTTCTAAGTATATTCTAATTAAATGATTCCTTTTCTTTTTCTTGGGATTGCCTATGCAGAGCTTATTCTCCAAGACTCAGACTACTTAAACCCAATCGACTTAAGCTCAGTTCACCTTTACCAAATCACTGACTATTTCTTTCATATAGAAACCACTATATCTCTCGACGCAAATGATATCCTCAACATCCAATTTCCTTCTGAATATGAATCCCTTACGCTATCTTCATGCTCTCTAATCTCTACCCCTCAATCAAATCCTATAACTTACAGTTGCTCTTGTACAATTTCTTATCCCATCATAAAGCTTACAATCCCTGTCTCACTCCCACCTATAAAACTAACTATAATTCTGAACGGCATCCAAAATCCTTTAATTTATAAGACAACAAGTTTATTTTCAATATTTACTACAAAAATCAATGATATTCGTTATTCAAGCCAAAATTTTGCCTTTGGAAATCTAGCTTTTGCTGAGAGATTATCAAGTACATTATCAGCTAATTTAATTACCTCATATTCTGGATTTAGTAATATAGCTGGAGAAAATTCAGATTATTTATTTGGAATCATTATTACTGATAATATTGATAAAGGGACTTGGTTTAGGCTTAATTTCCCTGATTATTGAGGAAAAACAGTAGGGATTGACGATCATTGCAAAATGGTCAGCTATTTGTATTATAATTTTGTGCCTGGAGGCAATTTTTATTGTGAGAGTGATGAAAATTATGTATATTTAAAAGGATTAAGTCAAAATATAAAAGCTACAGCTAGCAGCCCAGTGAGAATTGGGATTTTAATTACAGATGTAAATAACCCAGGATGGGCTGTAAATGGTGGGATTTATAGTATTGAAATTGATATTGTGCAGCAAGGGACAATTTTGGTCCTCAAGCAGTTTTCTACTACAACCCCTAGTATTATATCAGGGACAATTACCAGTATTTCTGCCACCCCAGTTAACACCTTAGCGGACCCTCTTATAGGTAACACTATATCATACTTTTTATCATTCCAAAATCCTCACGAAATTCCATTAGGATCTACAATCACAATGATCCTTCAGTCCTCCTCTTTCAGTACATCTTCATCAGGCTGCTTTATTTATTCAGGTATTTCTGATAGCCCATCTTCTCAAGCGTCATGCACTTTATATCCTACTCAAATTATTATTTCCAATTTTAATAAAATTTATCGCAGCTCCACAATTACAATCCAAGCTCCTATTTCTATATCAACAAATTCTATTACATTATCAGTGTCATCTAATTATGGAACTAATACAATTGATGTAGGGAGCCAAGTTATTGTAATCCAAAGCTTATCTGCAAGTATTTTTTCAACATTGTCAATATCATACCCTGGAAGTGGCATAATAAGCTCTCATGGGACTTTTACAGTCAATTTAAAGCCAACTTCTGTGCTTCCGATTGGGTCTTTTATTTATATTTCATTTCCAAAGGAATTTCTTATAGACAGCTCTCCATGCTCGCAGACTGCATATTCAGGAACTGGCTTACATACAATTTTATGTACAATTTCTGAAAAAACCATAAAAATGACCACACAAACAGATTCGATTTCTACTTCAGGAAATTCAGCATTTACCTTGTCACTGACCCTTCCTAAAGTCCAAACTAATTCAGAAAATTCTTATGAAATCTGTATAAGGGCTGTTACAGGAAGCACCATAATTAACACTCAGTGTCTTATACAAAATGTGGTAGCTTCAAGCTTGTCAAGTCTTACTAATTATATTTTAGGTGATTCTAATGCTCCTAATATATATACACCTTTTACTATTACCTTTAAATCTTCTATTGGAACTGATTCCCAAAATTCTGCTGTTTTTGTGAGTTTTAGTACAGGGACATCAGGGTCTCCAGGTTTTCCTTTAAATCTTGGAATAACTGGAGCACCTACCTGTAAATTCACAGGGACATCAGAAAAATCATACTGTAAATTATTAGCTTCATCCTCAATAGGAACAGACGCAAGTTTATGATTATTATCATTAGGCTCTCTTACAACTAATATTAACACAGTCCGGATTATATTAAAAAGTCCAACAACTGCGAGCACTTCATTTTCTTACCAAATAAAAATTGGGTACTTTGAAAACAGAATATTCAAAATAATAGAAACAACTGGGAGCACTATTTCTGTATCTGCAACCCCAGCTTCATGGACAACTGCATTAATAGCTTCTAGAAGTTCGCTTATAATAAATGAGTCAATTTCATTAGTATTGTCGCTAAGGTCTCCTACAGCTGTTTTAAACAATTGGGAATTTTATGCAATTTTTCCGATTGGCTGGGATTTGTCGGGGGTTTCATCAATTTCAGAATTAAGCTCAACAAATGGTATTGAGGTGTTTAATAATGACTATGCGCCAATTGTAAAAGTTGTGCTGTCAGCTGGGGCAATTTCGACTGCTGCCAGCTCATCTTTGACCATTAATGGACTTAAAAACCCAATGGCAGCTAGCTATTCTACTGGATTCCCTATAAATCTTGGCTTAATAGGAGCCTCTCAAGCTATGGTTGCTTACTCTTCAACTGATAATTTAGCAATATCCACCTCTGGCTCTCTTATAAATCCTTCACTTACTATAAATCCTCCAGAAACCAATAACCCTGGCGCACAATATAAATTTTCTTTTACGAGCTTAAATGGGATCCCAGAGAATGGAAAAATAATTTTGAGCTTATCAGGAAGCCTGACTGGGCTATCAACTTCAATATTGTCCCATAGCTTGGAAAAAACAATTGCAGTGAGCTTGTCTGGGAATATGTATACATTGAGTAATTTAAAAGAAGTGGAGCCGAGGAGTATGATTGATATTTATGTTGATAATGTGCAGAATCCAGGAGGGGTTTCTTTGACGAATTTTGTGGTACTAACAACGGATAGCTCTGGAGGAAATATAGATTCAGCTACCTTAAATGGCCAACTAGCCAGCCAATTTTCATCAGGTGAAGTCAAAATAAAAAGCATAGTTTTTGAGCCTCCAAACTTGTATATAAAAAATGCCGATTTTTCAATCTCATTCCAATCATCACACAGACTTCCACCATCAAGCACTATACAAATCAACATCCCATGGGAATTTGATGCTTTATTATCAAGCCCTTGCACCCTAAACTACGCAATAAGCCTATGCACAGCTTCACAGCACTTAATAACTGCAGTTTTATCTGAAGCTGTCGATGCTGAAGAAATAATCTCATTATCTCTCTACCAAATTTTTAATATTCCTAATGTAGAAACTACAAGCTCATTTACCATTACAATTACAAATAAAAATACAATTATTGACCAAACTAAATCTGGAGCATTATATACATTTAGCCCACTACCAAAAATCGACACTTTTCCTATTGAAAGTATTGATTTTTACCCAAGAAATCAAGGGGTTTCTGCTACATATAAATTTGCAATTAATTTGCCTCTAAAAATTGATGAGAGTGTGAAAATAGTGGCTTGGTTTCCTTCAGAGTTTGACGACTCTTTGACAGGAACTCAAAGTATTTCATGCTGAGGAGATCCAATTCAGCTTGTTGGATATCAAATAAACTGCCAGCTTTTAAGTAATAGAAAACTTATTATAAGCGGATTCAACGAAATTCCAGCAGATCTATCAATCTCTATTTACGTAGGAAACATCATAAACCCTAAAGGCCAGATTGGTAAATTTCGCTTTGCGTTGCAAGACAGTAACGGAAAGCTTATCATATATACCTCAAATGCGGGAAACTTGTCAACCTCTTCTATACCCCAGCCTTTAAAAATTTCTGATATTTCCATTGATAGTCCTTATGCCAGAATCCTCAATAATTTTACATTTGAATTTGAGCCTGTCTCCTTTATTCCAAGCGACCTTAATAAAGGCAGAATTTGGGTCGATTTTCCATCAGATTACATTCTAAAAAATTTAGGGACAGCTTGAATTTATTCTTGCTCAGCTAAAATGATAAAGGGGTATGATACAAATACAACCTGGGGGAATATTAAGTGTATAAATAAAGAGTCTAATAGGATTGAAATAAGTGGTGGGGATTATTACATCCCAAGCTCAGATAAAAAATTGCAAATTAAAATATTTGATGTCCCTGGGCCACAAGCCACTACTTCTGACCTCCCTTTTCTTATTAAAACTTATGACGAGTACAATAAAATCCTCCTTGACACCACCTACCCGCTCTTAAACTACCCATTTTCATTCAGTTTACCTTTCTCTGGTGAAGAAATCCTTATAAATATAGGAAACTCAATTACCATAATTAAAGGCACTTCTTCCTCTACCATAACTGCAAAAACAAGCTTGTCCTCTATGAGGGTAAATCTTCAGCTGACTATGAGCATGCCAAAAATCTCAGGGGCAAGGCTTCATCCTTCTGAAGTCTTAACCTGGCCAATTTCTCAGCCTCAGCTAGAATTTACCTTATCAATTCCTTATTCTACAACCCCAGGGGTGTATAATGTAGAATGGATAAAATCAGGTGACAGCTATGACCTTAATAATCCTCAGGACACCATATATGCAGATTTAGGGATCACAATTATTAATGTAATTGAAGGGATTGCTACTATTTCTATATCTGAGATAACACCAATTCCAGAAAATGGGCATTCTTTGCCTATTACTGTGACTTTGAGCAATGCTCCACATTCAGAATTGATTATAACTCCTGCTGAGACATCAGAGGAGTTAGAAGTTTCGTTTAAGCCTTCTTTATTGGTGTTTTCTGGAGGAGAAATTAAAAAAGAACTGATTATTTATGGAGGACAAATCTCTAAGGCAAAATTTGAAATTGAATGGAAATTATCAGGGAATGAAGCCAAAGCATATAAAAAGCCGGAAAATTCAGAAATTCAGGCAATTGGGAAAAGGGATGTGACGCCAATTATTGCAAATGTGAGAACTATTGATATAGGCCAACACTATGTGACTTTTCAAATCAATACTTCAGTGAAAGGGACTTTATATTACCAGATAGAGCTGAAATATACAAGAGCACCAAATTCACTTGCATTAGTCGCAAGCTATGATGAAGGCTATGCATCAAGAACAAACCTACTAAGTTCTACCAATATAAATGAGATCACTATTAGCAGCCTCGCTGCAGAAACTGAATATGTTGCATATTTTACCCTTGTTGATACAAGCGACAACATGTCGCTCATCTATTCTTATGAATTCACCACACTAGAAGACTACCAAAGTATTCTAACTTATATCACTTTTAATGAATATAACCCAGTCACCCAAGGCTCCTCAGATTTTCTCAACAATTCTTTAATCCCGACCCTAGCAAAAGCTATGGCAATCCACCCTTCCAGAGTTTCTTTAAAATCAGCAGCCACTTCAAGAATGCTGCAAAGCCACAATTATAACGAAGTAGCCTGCTATATAGCAAATGATAAATATGCAGACTTGCCGAGCCCAGCTTCTCTAATAGGAAATTTACCTTTAGAGACGCTAAATTCTTATATTTCTAAAATCGGGATCACAGCTCGTAGTATTTCTAGTTTAATTACTATTGCAAATTCCCGGCCTGATTGGCTAGAAATGGGATCTGTATGGTCTGTTACAAATTCCTCTATTACTTGTGCAGGAGCGCTCAGAAGTCCTGGGTATATTCATATGGTTGTATTGGAGACAGATGAAAAGTCTCCAACCCCTCAACAAATTGTGTGAGGAGTTGATGGAGAAAATAATGAGGCGATGCACGCTTATACTTATACAGAAGGAGGAAGCAGGGTTTTTGTTACTTATGAAGGGCTTGATAATGATAAAAGGTATGATGTTTATATTTCAGCATCAAATGATAACCCTGGGAATAATAAAGCGGTGGTGTATAACAGTGCTGAGTATCTTGGAGTTAGGACTGCAGTGGGAGATAGCTGTACAGACTGCTCTGTTTTTATGGTTGGAGACAGCTCTGTTTGGCTATTTTTTAGTGTCATGTTCGGATTTTTGATGGTAATCTTTTAAATAAAGATATAATAGTTAACAATAGGATTTGCTAATTATTGATCAAAATGTTTAGGAATAATATCATTGGTAGCATAGATTAAGTGAAGCTCGCAGCTCTTATAATGAAAGTAAAATTCACATTAATAAAAAAGTCAATTAATAAGCTAAAATATTGATGGAACAAAAATTAGAAATTATTAGTGATCCAACCCACTGGAATTTTATGATAATATTTGTTTATCATTTATTGATTTTCATAGCTCCCTAACTTAAATCGTGTAAATAATACTATAATAAGTATAAAAACATAATAATTTTGCATAATCCATATGCTCCAGCTCAATGATAATAAAAGCTAATTTAGATGCTATAAAAAGAATATTTTATTAATCAAAAATCAATTTTAAGTTCTTGTCTGGTCTTGTATCATATTTCTCCATGACTCAGAAAACTCAGGGAATTTTGACATGAATTCTTCTTGGAAACAAATCGGGCCTTCCTTTGGTTTGTTTCCAGTATTTCCGCTAGTTTTTTGGTTGTCTGCAAATGATTTATTATCTGTAAATGACGAATTTTTTCCATTAGAATCTATAAAATTCATTTTGGAATCTAGTCTTGATAAATCCAATTTTGGAATTTCTTCAAATCTTGGCTTGGTGGGATGAGGAGTTGTGGATTTTTTTCTCTGTGAATCTTCATCTAATATGCATATTAAAATTTTTTCATCTTTATTTACTGGCTTCAATTTAGCTGTTCCTTCATTAATAATAGAATTTTGCAAGATGTTTCCATTGTCAAAAGAGCTATAATGAGAAAAATCTAAGCCTAAGCTTTTCATCCGGTCTTTTCCTTTCTTTGGAGACACAAATCCTTCTTCGCTCTGATTTCGTTTCATAGTGTTAGAAGAAGATGATCGGTTTAAATTAAGTCTTGGCTTCCCATAAGGCGACGCTAAACGCTGAGGCCTTGATCTAGCATTTGTAGACTTTGGAGTTTGTGTAGGAGAGACGGTCTTCGGGTTTATAGCAGATAATCGTGATTTCTCATTAGGTGTAATTGGAAACCCCATATTAGGGCTTTTAAGAGATCTATCTACGGAGCTATAAACATAATCTTTCCCTGAGAATTGAGGAAAAATATGAACTCTTTTCCTTGGTTTCGACAAATTAATTTTGCATATGATAATTTGTTTTTCTTTACTGGCAGGAGTCATTTTTGCTAATTCTTCATTAATTTCTGTACAAAGGGACGAATTTTGAAGCAGAGTCCCATTATCAAAAGTATTTTGCTGGAGGAAATCCAATCCTGAGCTTTTTTTACGGTCTTTTCGTCGCTTTGGAGAATCAATTACTTCTTCGCTGCAGTTTCTTTTGATGCCAGTTGAAGAAGATGAACGGTTTAGGCTTGAGTTTGGCTTATTATAAGGTGATAAAAATCGTTGAGGTCTTGATCTTGATTTAGTCGATTTTGGAGTTTGCGTTGGGGAAGCTGTTTTCGGGTTTAAAGCGACTAATCGTGATTTTTGGGGCGTAAATGGAAAACCAAAGCATGGACTTTTTTGCGATTTATCATTGGAAAGGTTAATAAAGTCTTCGGTGGAAAATTGAGGAAGAACTGGGACTCTTTTGCGTTGTTTTGACATGATTTAATTTTATGCATTTTGTTAAAATGTTAATTGTCCAACGATTTAGTTGATTTTGTAATTAATTTTATATTTATATTGGGTTATTTTGGAAGCTGTTATTGAAGTTAGAAAATAAAGATCAAAAAGCTAAAAATCTTAGCAATTGCTACTATTATTTTAAAGAAACTATTGAAATTAGGATGAAAGATTTAAGTTAAGATGCAATTTTTAATGCAAAAATATTAGAATTTCTAAATATTTCCAACAAGAACGAAATTTCAACGGATTAATAATTTTCTATTTATTAATGAATCCGAAATTTATTCAGCTTTTAATAATGTTTAATCATTCTTTTTTATCTACTTTATATTATTGTTATTTAAATCCTTAATATATAGCAAATATCTAAAATATTTTTAAGAAATTATTTAAAAGTTTAATAATTGTTAAAGTAACTATTCACAAGAAATCCAAGAAATGCCATTCTTAATACGCTGCACATAAAAGCCTAAATTTCCAATAGCTTATATTTTTTGAAAATTCTTTAATAATTAATATTAAAAAATTGTTGAATAAAAAATATCACAATTTATGTACACATTGCATAAAATCTTATCAAGAGTTTATTTAGGAGACTATGAAGCAGCTTCTGACCTAGTACTTTTAAAGCACCACGACATAACACATATATTAGTTGTAGGTGACGGTCTATCTCAAAAATTTCCTGATCATTTTACATACATGCAATTGAGCATTTATGATCTCAATTCTGCGAATTTGCTTGAACATTTTGATAGGTGTAATGAATTTATTCGGCAAAGCATCGAAAACAAAGGAAAAGTGCTGATACACTGTGATACTGGAGTTTCAAAGGCTCCTACAATTGCTATTGCTTATATTATGGCAAGTAAACATTTCTCATTTGCACATGCTTTAGAGTTTCTCAAGAAAAAACACCCAGAAACGCAACCGAATAATGCATTTGTGACACAATTAAATCAATATCAAGCCAAACTTCTGAAGCAGTCAGGGTTTGATATTGTGAAAAACGAAGTTTGTGGATGCTCGATTTTTTAAAAGTAAAATTAACAATTTTTAATTTTTTAAAGCTGTTATTGTTGTAGTCATATGCATGTACTCACCATGAATGCCAAAAATAAAGCAATTTGATACATATAAAAGCTATTTTATTGTTAAATTATTTAGTTAAAGCAATTTTCTAATTAACTATTATATGTAAAATAAAGACCTGAAAGCAATCCAAAGCCATATAAAATTCGTTTAAAAGTCATGCTTGTAAAGTGTTCTTCTTCATATTTTTTAATCATTTCTTCAGGCTCAAAGCTACCTTCTTTGGCCATATACACTTTTCCTCTATAAGGAGCAATTTGAGATCCAGATTGTCCTCCAATAATGCTCATAATAACCATTTCTGGGTTATATGTATATTTTATTCTGTAATCACCAAATTTTGGTTCATAGGTCTTATTTTTTCTATCAAATCTTGAAAAATAATAATATTCGTCATCATGATAAAGTGCAAAGCCTTTTTTTCTTAAATCTTTTTGAAATTTGACCTTATGGTCTATAGGTTTAACCGTTCAGGAGCTGTTTATGTGTGGTAGAATTTCATTCCCAACAAATAATGGATAAACTGCATAAGGAGTGTTCATATAATATTCTTCAGACTGGTATTTTCATTCAGAATTCTTTTTATCATCAGGAAAATCATCACTTGGAATAGGCTTTTCACTTCAGATCTGTTTGAATTCTCCAGATTTTTCTTTGATTCATTGGAACATTTCTACAGTTCTTTTCAAATAAAGGCTACTCTGTTTAATTTCAAGCAAAGGGTCTTCTAGTTCTTTTTTGGATGTGTTTTTAAGAACTCCTTTTACAAAGACAGGCTTTCCTTCATTTTTCACATCATATTCAAGAGGCACAATGAATTTCTTCTTAAAATCATTAAACTCTTTATTATCAAGTCAATTTTTTATCTCAAAAAATCCCATAAGTCCTAATGAGATTCCACTAAGAATCATCCCAGTATAACTCTTTTTTTTGTCTTTATCCATATATTTATTTAACTAAAAAATTTACCATCGTTAAATTTAAAAGCTGGAAATCTTGATAATTATTAATATAATGCTAAAGATTCTCAGCTTTATAACAATTAAAATTAATAAAATAACATTTCTTAATAAAAAAATAATGGCTCATCATGAACTTGACAAAGAAGAGCTAGACTACCGTCTCAATGCAATTCTTAAAGAGGAAAATTTAGAAATCCCTGACCCGTACTTATTAGAAAACCTCCCAAATCCTAATAACGCCACTTTAAGTTTGAATTTAGAAGCAAATCTCGATCTGAACCTGAAAAATCTGATGGTAAGCCCATCAGTAGAACCTAAACCTGAACCTTTATCTCCTGGTGCTGAAAATCGCAAAAAAAGAGGCAGAAAGCCTATTAGACCTAACGACCCCATCAAAAAGAAAACTGAAGAAAAAGATAAATACTGGCTAAGAGTATTTCGGGCATACATGAAAACTAGATACTCAAAACTAAAGCCTAGGCTGACTCAGAACGAACAATTATTTTGGTTAGAATATTTAGGCCCAAGTGGCAAGCCAGGCAAAGGAAACCAATTTTTATCATACGGCAAAAGGTATAAAAATTTCCTATTCGCTGAGCCTATTTTTGTCGCTGCTTTCCGGGATTGGTTTCAAAACCACGGACATGAGGATTTATCGAAAAAATGCAAGCCTGGCTCTGATTTATGATACGTTTACTATGACTATGCCAGCAAAGACCTTGTGAATTATATTCCTCATGGAGCTTCATCAGTTGATAGTGGAGACTCTCCACTAAGCTGCACTTCGCCTCCTGAGCTCCAAGAGTCGCCGTTTAATGATGATATTGACTTCTGTATGGTCGGCACTGACAATGATACTGTTTTTGATAATTTTATTAACCAAATGTAAGCTTATAATCAAAATCTAATGATTTTTAATAATTCATAATTTTTTAGCATTACGGTGAAAATGCTTGATATCAACCCTGGCCAACCTGACCCTCCATTTGAAGAGGAAACCTACAAAGTCCTTCATGTGGTCCCTGGAAAAGGGCCTTACTACACTATCCAAGAAGCTATAAACGCTGCCTCCCCTGGTACTCGGATTCAGATTGCATCAGCGTTATATATTCAAAGTGTCACGATAAACAAGCCTGACCTGATTCTCGAACCTCGCGAAATTGATAGCGAGGTCCAAATTACCTGCCCTCAAGGACCTATAATTACAGTTTCGTTAAAAGACGACGAAAGCTGTACTATAAAAGGCTTAAAACTGATCCATACCTCAACTACAGGTAAAAAAATTGAAAGTTTCAGCAGTGCAACTGATGAAAGTTTTTTTGACTTGTCAGAAACACCTAAAGGAAACGAGCATTGGATAAGATCCCTTAAAATATCAAGAAATATGAACTGTGCTGTATGAGCAGATGGAGGGGTGACGCATCTTGATGGCTGCAAAATTTCTTTGACAGCTGCCAAAACTCCACTACCAGGGGTGGTGTGTAGTAACGGAAGCTTAAAAGTAGAAAAATGCTCTATTAAAGGACATGGAGAAATACCAACTGTAGGAATTTACGTTAGTGAAGCCAATTTATATTGCAGAAAATCCAAAATTTTTAAACACAGAGGAGGCGGTTTAGCTTTGTATGGGACTCCTGATAACTCAATTATGGTTACAGAGAGCCAAATCATGAACAACATCAATTGTGGGGTTTATTGCTTCGGTGAAGAGTCAAGACCTACAATACAAAGATCTGTGATTGCGAGTAATGATGGACCAGGCATAAAAGTAGGGCTTTATTGTTGTGCGCAGATTAAAGCCAATGAAATAAAAAATAACGAAAAAGGGATTGAGGTGGATAATGGTGACCCTTTTGTATTTTTGAATATAATAAAATCCAATTCTGAAGAAGGCTGCTTCATGAAAGCTGATAAAGATTACAGATGTGATGGGAAAATCATGAGCAATGATATTATTGAAAATGATAAAGGAGTAGTTTGCTCAGGCTCGGCGTGTAATACGAAAATAGTTGGCAATGGAAAAATTTCTAATAATAAAAAGGCTGGAGTGGAAATTGTCAATGGCGCCCACTGTGTAATTTTTCGTAATGATATTTTTGAGAATGGAACCCAAGGGATTTTATTAGTAAAAGGCTCATCTTCACATATAGAAAGAAATAGTATTCATAATAACCAAAAAGCAAATATCGCATTTGGAGGGTGTGAAAATAGCGATACCACTATTATAGAAAACTCGATTTTCAGAGGGAAAAGTGAAGGAATTTTTAATTGTCAAGGAGGCACTTCTTGAATCAAAAGAAACCAAATTTATGAAAACAGTGATGGGATTTTGCTTATTGACAGCCATCCAGTTATCACGATGAATTCTATATATGATAACAGAAGAAGTGGCATTATTGTGGCTGGGAATAGCCAGCCTAATGTAGTTGATAATGAAGTACTAAGAAATACAGCTGTAGGGATATGTGTAAGAGATTTATCTACAGGACTGCTATTAAGAAACTACACGTTTGGAAACCTTGTACAGATGGCTATAATTACAAAGACGAAAATGAACATCAAGCAGATTAAGCAGGAAAATTACATTAAAGGAGAAGTTCAGCTTCCACTACCTACTATATGTTCATTATTATAATTTATTATTAAATTTATATAAATATGACTGACGTAATACGACTTGTGAGTTTTTTGCAAATTTTGCCGATTTTAGGGATTGGGATGAGGCTATCCCTTAGGTCAGGAATTTCTAATGAGACAGTGCTGTGAAATATGTTGAGAGGAATACACATTTATATAAAATTTGCAGTATTGCTGATTGGACTCACAAAAGAATTAGACACGATTTTCCCAGAATTCACATGATTATCAGACTTATTTATTAGTTACTCATTTCCTCTATATCACTATTTGCACCTTTACAAAGACAATTACAATTCTTTCAGCGAAGAAGGTTTTTACTTTATTTTAACCTTGAATTTCAGCCTATTTTTGATTGCTGCACTTTTAAGATTCTTATATGGATTTACTGAAGAAAAGGTAAAAGGCTTGTTTTTTTATTATGAATTAATAGTCCCTGATATTTTTATTTTTATTGTAAAAGACTATGCTGATTTTTCCCCTGTACAAAGCCATCTTCAAGGGTGCGCAATTTTAGTTACTCTAAGTTTTTGGACTGCAATAGGAATTGTTGCCCCTATGATAATTTCTGAAGATAAATATACTTATCGCGAAGCAGCTTATAATAAATCTGGGCTTAAAGAACAATATAAGTTTTGGTAAAAATAATGCAGGCATTCAGTTATAAAAATTGAAGAATTATTTGTGGTGCTTTTGCTTTATTTCAATGGAGTGTGGCTACCGAAACACCTTAGAGCTGTAAAGTTTATATAGAAATCTGTGCTAACAGCCATTGTGTTTTACGTTATAAAAAAATGCCAGGCAATGTATTGGCCTTATCATCATAGATTTTTAAATATTTTCTTAGAAAGCAGCTTTTCAGTGCTTACTATTCTGGCATTTTGGAACCATTTTCCTTGGCTTTTAGTTTTGCTTGTATATCCATTCTGCAAGCTTGTGCAACAAAAAATCTTAAAATTGGATTAATTTTAAAAATAATGGAATTCTTAAAAACTGATTTTAAAGACTGGATCATCAAAAAGTGTGAAAACACAATGCAAGGCGTCAGTTTGAATTTCTATGAACTTATTCATACGCCTCATGGCTTTGATGCATTACAGAGCTGATTTCTTACAATGGGCGGAAGCGAGCTTGATGAGTACGCGTTTTTCAAATTAATGAAACTTGTAGTAAATGAAATGACTGAGCCTGAAGCTTGAGAAACTTTTGACACTTTATGCCAAGAGCCAACAATAACACTAAAGGAATTTTTAATGCTGGTTTTCTTATATGCGTCTCTTGAGACAAAACAGATGAAAGTTATGCTTTATATGCATGGGAAAATGCTATATCAACTATTAGCTGGGTCTGAAAGACATGAAATCTCCTTTGAAAGAGTAAAAAGAATTGGCAGGCTAATAAAGCTTAATGAGAGATATTTAATCCAAAAAGGCAGAGAACTAGGGATTTCATGACCAATGAAATCATCATTAACTTTTGAACAATTCCAATTATTTTATTTTGATATTTTCAGCGAATTAGACTATACAGAAGTAGTGCAACAGCAAGAGCCGAAGCCAGAACCTGTTATAGTAGCAGCTGCTAAGCCTCCTTTGCCAGTCGTTGTGAAAAAGCGCACTACAAAATGTGCGTCCTGCCAATCTAAACACTGTATGCTGCTATAAATTAATTATTTTTTAATAATGTTTAGAATCCCTTTATTGAGATTTAAGGTTCATCCTAAAAGGGGAACACAAGAATATAGGGATTTTCAAGAAAGAATAAAAATTAGGAAGAATCCAAATGCCACAGAGATACAAAAACCAGCAGCTATAGAAGAAATATCAGAAATTCCAGTCCCAGACTCAATTAAAATACCCCTAAAATTTTGTGCTATTCCTCCAGTGATTTTTGTACTTGGTGTATGAGGTGCAGACTATTTCTCTTACCAACATAGTAAATTCTTGAAAATTGCCGGATATTGGTGCTGTTTTTACTCAACTTTTATGGGTTCAATATGAGCAGGCTTAGAAATGCTTAGATATAGGCTGCCTCATTATTTATATCCAAGCTATAGTGTTTTTGTGAGATCTTCCAGACTTTGTGCAAGTTTTGGCCAATGTATGTTAGGGGTTTATGGGATTAGAAGTTTTGATAAAGAAAATTGGTCTGGAATCATGATTTACACAGGGCTTCAATCATTTACTTCATTATGATGCATTAGCTCACATTATAGAGGATTGATACCAACTTGGGTCAAAAATATGCAGTGGCCACTTATGATGTTTTGCCAAGCTACATTGTTGGTATTAGGTGTAAGACTTTTTTTGAAGGAAAATCATATTTCTAGGATGAAAAAGTTAGCTTCAGATATTAATCAAGGAAATTATAAAAAAGAAAATAAAGACAATTAATTTAAGCGGTGCTAAATAAGCAGCAATAATAAGCTTTTTCAAAAGTTCCTTATAATTATGATATTTTCATATTTTTCATATAATTAAAGATATGACTACAGCTTTAATACTAATAGGACCGCCTGGATCAGGCAAAAGCACCTTTTGTTCAGCAATATCTCAGATTTTCTTAAAACTAAACAGACCATTTTGCATTATAAACTTAGATCCAGCAAATGAAAGTTTGCCTTATGACCCTGACATAGACATAGAAGAGCTCATCAATCTTGACGATGTGATGGAGTCCACCTCGCTTGGCCCAAATGGTGGACTATTATATTGTATGGATTTTATATACAAAAATATCAAGTGGCTTGAAAATCGACTAACTCAATATAGCGGATCTACCCTTTTAATTGACTGTCCAGGCCAAATTGAGCTTTATACACATAGTGATTTATTAAAACAAATCATAAAACATATCGAAGAAAAATGTGATGTAAAAGCAGCTGTTTTAAATCTGATGGATTCTAGTCTTATGACCTCTCCATCCACCTTTATTTCGGCTTGCTTAATTTCACTATCAATGATGACACATTTAGAGTTCCCTCATATAAATGCTTTATCTAAAATTGATTTATTAGGATCATTTTACGACTCATTGAGATTTGGGCTAGAATTTTATACTGATATAACACAAATATCTAGACTATTAAATCAAGATGATTTTAAGTATAATAATAAGCTTGCTAAACTCTCAAGCAAGATCTGTGAAATAATTGAAGATTTTGGATTAATTTCTTTTCAACTTGTTTCTGTATCTGACAATGAAACAATGCTAAATTTATTAAGACAAATAGATAGAGCACTAGGAAACGGAGATTATTATATAGAAGACCAACATGAAATGCTTGTAACAGACAGAATAGGCAAAATTGAAGAAAAATATGCAAATAATTAATTTTTTGTATTCGGCAAATGCCTAAGCTTGATCAGCTCTCTTTTTGATAAAAATTTTTCATAAATTCCATCATTTTCAATTTCGTGAAAAGATCGGAATTTTTGAACGTGACGATTTAACCCTCCTGTTTGGACTTCTTCTTCACCTTCGCCTTCAAATTCAATGACAATGCAGGAAAAATCATCGATCATTAGGTCTTCATCTTCTATTATACTGAGTCATTTTTTACGTGCTTCTTCACATAGCAATCGACAAATAGATGAATTATCAGGCTTTATAACTGGCCTTTGAATATATTCTAAAGGCTCACACATTTTTCTGCAGCTTTCTACATATTGAGAGACCTCGTTATCAGTCATAACGTCTCAAATTCCATCAGAGGCGATAACTAAAAACTGATCAGTTCCAGGATAATAATTAAATGAAGTAAAAATGGGGTTAGGAATAATCCCAATCCTTTTCCCAATTTCATCTCCTATTGATCTAGAAATCCTAAGTCCAGGGATATTCGTCCCTCTCATAAAAACTCTAAAAGGCCCTATAGGTTGTTGATTATGGTCAACAAGCTTTTTTATGACACCTCCACATTTTTTAATTCTTTCCATTTCTGGCTCATCATTTGGCTTGTGATTGCCACTCAAAATTTCTCCTTGGACATTCACTAAATGTCTAGCTTTATGTTTAATTTCTGTAGGAATTTTATGAGGATTATTCATTTCTACTAAAGTCCCTATTAATGCTTTACAGTCTCCTACGCTTGCAATATGGAGTTTTTTATCTGATAGCAAGACCCCTAAGGCAGTGGTTCCTGACATGTTTGAGTCTATATCAGAGCTGCATACAGCATTATGGCATTCTATATACATTTTATCGAAAGCTTGCTCAGGATTTTCATTAAATAACAAAATATTGTTTGTGAAAAAATTCATCATAAAATCTTTAGAAAAATTCACTATTTTGTGTCCTTCAATCCCATGTCCATCAAAAACCATTGCCAAAATTTTGTCTTGGCAAATAGTATAGAATAGGTTATCCTTACATGATCATTCGTGCTGGGATTGAGGGTCCTGTCCTGGAATGCAGCATGCAGATATTTTGAATTTTATGCCTTCTTGTGTAATTTCTCTATGATTCTCAATTAATGGCCTTAAAAGTCGGAATTTAAGATTTTCATATGTTGATTTATTTTTTTTGATATTTAATGAGACTTTTTGAGGGTAAATTATATCATGCTTTCTAAGAACTTCTTCAGGTTGCCTACTAAGCCAACAGCCCATATCAGATTATATATATATTAAGTTTGTAAAAAATGTGGCTTGTTTATTTCAATAAATTATTAAAAAATTGACTTTATGGAATACTTGACTCTGTGCAGGGTATGCTCTTTTCAGCCATAATTACATAAAATATCATTTTTAGAGTAAAATTAATTATTCCTTGAAAAGCAAGGACCTTATATCGAATAGCTTAGATTATAAATTAATTAATGATTGGTAGACTTTCATGCTTTTCTACTTCATGCAAAAAGACAGTGGAATTTATTTGTAATTGTACAAATCCTGAAACAACGATGTGTAGAGATCATATAACTATTCATCTCATATCTTTAAATGATCACAAAATAGCAAGCTTATTAGCAGCACAAGATCATATAATTAAAACTTTTAACTTAGAGAAATGCTTGCTAATAGAAATTAGAAACGCTATCATTGCAAGCTTTGAACGATCTCCTAAGGAATTATTGAGAATAAAACTATTAGAAATAGAAAAAAGTACAAATATAATTGAAAAAATTATTCAAGATTATACAAAAGGGAATATTCTTATAAATAGTAGAGGATCAGCAATTAAAATTATAAAAAATGAAGTAAATAAAAATAAAAACGAATTAGCAGATTTGATTTTAAAAGACAAAAAAGCTCAAATTGATGCATTTATTAAAAAGCTTTTGGGTTTAAAAGATATGAGTAAGCATCGCCAACATAAAGCCGAAATCATTCAAATTTCCACATTTGATAAGTATGATAACTACATCTTTAGTTTAACTCAGGGAAATACTCATATTAATTCATCTCTGAACAAATTTCTCGAAAAATGCAAAAATCTTCAAGTTTTATTTGAAGAATCAATATTCATACATGATAAATACAGTTTTTCTCTTGCTCTCAAAGATATTAATTCTAACACATTTCAGTGCAATTTAATTAAAAAATATGAAAAGATTCCAAAATCCCTCAAAAATTCAATATTCAAGATCCACAATCAAAACTACAAGCAATGCAATAGAGATTTTAATTACCTTTATAACTATGATGAAAACCTCAATGGTTCAGAAATATATATATATAATATTGAGTCTGGCATAAGAACATCAACAGTTGCAACAAAATCATATCAGAATTGCCCATATCGTCTGCTGGATAAAATAACAAATATAATAAAAATTTCAAATTCACATTTACTTATAATAGGAAATCGTTTTAAAGGAGGTAAAGCATTTTTAATGGACATTAAAACTTCAGCGATAAGAGAAGAATTTAATTTCTCAATGTTCGATAAATCCAATGACATTATTTTTTATGAAAATCATTTATTTATATTCAGCGGCCAAGGATCAAGAAGCATACAGTTTAGCATAAATGCCAAAATATGCTATTATTTTTCTTTCCAATTGCTAATTGGCAAAATTTCTGCAGTTCTTTTTAAAAATTATGTTTTAGTAAGCTGTGATAGTACATCAATATTTTATCTATATGACCTTATGATTGACAATTATTCAAAAATTGAAAATATTTCAGCACAAGGACAGAAAAAAATTATTTTTACTGATAATAAGAGGGCTTATTTGTGGATTCAAAATGGGTTAATATATGAAAGTGAAGAAAATAACCTATTTCAATGAAATGCAATAGGAAATAATGGTTTTGAGATTCAAGCAAGGATTAATGAAATTACTTATAGCAATTATATGGGAAATCTTTATATTAGTTTTATTATCAGGCCTAAAATGTATTGCTATAGGTTTAATAAGGTGGAAAAGGAAATGGAGCTTATTTACGAAAACGAAGTAAGTCTTTAATTATCAGCAAAAATAAGTAATTTTATGAGATAAAATCTTAATTATGCTTTTATTAAGAAGTAATAAAATAAGTATGCATCTGCTCCAAAGGATATGAGATGTCTTTTATAAGAGCTAAAGAGAACTTTGCTAATAATACTATTTATTCATGACAGAAATCATAAAATTTTGTCTGAAAAGCTGATTTATATTTTATTTGGCTGTAAGAAAATTTAAGATAAATCTATTCATTTACTGTATTTGCTCTGAGATTATTAAATTATATAGAAATTATATTTATTATTAAGCACTCGTTTGCCATTTAATATTAACTGCAAATTTGTGATTTTTTTGCGCTGCTTTATGTAACTTCTTTAACTTTATTAAGAAGAAGAATAAAACTTTCAGTATTTTATATAAATTTACATTTAATAAAATAAAACAGTAATGAATATTAAACAAAATTATTATTATTTGGAATTATAATAGATATTTAATGATTGGTAGATTTTCATGCTTCTCTACTTCATGCAAAAAGCGAGTGGAATATATTTGCAACTGCACAGCTCCTGAAACATTGATGTGCGGATATCATAAAATGAAACATCTCAAATCTTTAAAAGAACACGAAATAAAAAACTTTTCATCAGAGCAAGATCATATAATTAAAACTTTTAGCATAGAGAAGTCATTAATGATAGAAATAAAAAATATTCTGACTGCTGATTTCGAGCAGTCTCCTCAAGAACCACTAAGATTAAAACTATTAGAAATAGAAGAGAATATCAATATAATAGAAAAACTTATTCGAGATTATAATAAAGGAAATTTTAATGCGTCAGCAGAAGAAGCCATTCACAATGAATTCAATAAGAATAGAGATTATTTAGCAAAATTGATTTTGAAAGAAAAAAATCGTCAAATTGATGAATTTTTAAAAAAGCTGAATTACTTAAATGATATTGATGAACACTATCAGCTTCAAGCTGAATTTCTTCAGATTTCTGCTTTTGATAAGTATGATAGTTATATTTTTTCTTTGGCTCAGGAAAATACTCATATTAACTCATCTCGAAAAAAATTTATCCAAAAATGCAAAAATATTCAGATATTATTGGACAATTTACTATTTAAAATCCACAATCAAAACTATAAAAGCTCTATTATAGATTTTAACTATCTTTATAATTATGATGAAAACCTTAATGGAACAGAAATATATATGTACGATATTGAGAATTGCACAAGAACATCAACAACCGCAATTAAATCATATAATCCCTCGCATCGTTTGCTGGATACTATAACACATATATTAAAAATTTCGAACTCGCATTTGCTTATAATTGGAAATTTAAAAAGCGATGGCAAAATTTTTTTAATGGACATAAAAACTAAAGCAATAAGACAAAAGTTTGAAATCTGAATGTGCTCCAAAAACAACGACTTTATTTTTTACGAAAATTATTTATATGCATTTAAGATAAATAGCTGCATAAGATTTGATATAAATAAAAATACAATTTATGAAATATCGCTTCCACAGCTGCATGATAGAGTTTTTGCTGTTCTTTTCAGAAATTATATTTTAGTCAGCAATAGTAGAAATTCAAAATTTTATCTTTATGACCTTACAATTGAAGGATATTCAGAAATTACATTTTTACAAGATACAGAGAATCTGAAATTTCTATTTACTGATAATAGAAAAGCTTATTTGTGAATTCAGAATGGAAAAATATACGAAAGTGAAGAAAATAACCCATTTAAATGGAAAGCAATCAATAGCAATGATTTTGGAGTTTTTGGGACTCCAAATGACTTTACTTATAGCAATTATATGGAAAATCTTTATATTAGTTATATTTCTAGACCAAAAATGTATTGCTATAGGTTTAACAAGGATGCCAAAAAAATGGAGCTTATTTATAAAGAAGAAGTTAAACATTAATCTAAAATATTTAGAAACCTATTATAAGTGCAAATTTAATGTCGAATCTTTCTATTTAAATAGCAAAAAAGATTAGCTCTGCATAATTTTTTATCAATAATTAGGTATTAAGTATTCTCTAATTAATGTTTTTAATTGCAATAAATGTGTATAATAATATCTTAAAATATAAATACGAGAAAATTTAACTCCCTCCTTTTCCCCGAGAGAAAAAAACAATGGTAAAATCCCTATTTTAAGGCAAAAACAATCCTCCTTAAG